>JAJIBD010039325.1:0-44446 GCA_021461705.1 Cryptotis parvus | reverse complement strand
CAGTGAATCCTTTTTTGACTTTTAAGTTATAAGTATATTGTCAAATCATGTTGTCCTCATTATTTTTAAAGATTGCTGCTCTGTGATAAAATTTTATATAAGAACTTTGACTTCTATAGCATTTTTTTTTTGAACCATTTTATTATACCACCGTGAGATTTACAATTACAATGTTGTTTCACCGTAGGGGTTGCGGGTCCCAAGTGTTCCAGCACCCACCCTCCAACAGTGCCCCTCAACCACCACCCATTGTCCACCCTCCCCCTCCCACATCCTGCCTAAATGGAAGGTTCTTTATCTCCTCTCTCTCCTCCTCTCTCTCTCTCTCCTCCTTCTCCCACACATTGTGGGATTGCACTCATGTACACTTAGGAACCATCATTTGCATTTTTTGTCTGTATTTAATGCTCAGTTTTCTCTGTGGTATCAGACCTTTAGACATTTATTTACACATGTTCCCTTCTCTATCCAACCAAACCTCCGACTCCACGCGCTTGGGTAATTTCCACTTTTGGTAAGATCACCTGGGATATTTTTGTATGCAAATAAATGCAGTCATTCTATCATCTCTTTCCATCTGACTAATTTCACTCAAACGTGATTCTCTCCATGTCCATCCATTTATAGGGAAAATTTCATAACTTCATTTTTCCTGACAGCTGCATAGTATTCCATTGTGTAGATGTAACCACAGTTTCTTTATCCAGTCATCAGTTCTGGGCATACTTGTTGTTTCCAGGTTCTGGCTACTGTGGAATAGTGCTGCTATGAAAATAAAAGTGTGGAATGTGTTTCCGCATGTAGTTTTTGGCTTTCCAGGGTATATTCCCAGGAGCGGTATGGCTGGGTCAAAAGGTGGCTCAATTTCTAGTCTTTGGAGGAATGTCCATATTGTTTTCCAGAAAGGTTGGTACAAGTCGACATTCCCACCAACAGTGTATAGAGTCCCCTTTTCCCCACATCCACGCCAGCACTTGTTGCTTTTACCCTTTTGGATATGGGCCATTCTCTGTGGTGTGAGGTGATATCTCATTGTTGTTGATTTGCATCTCTCGATGATTAGTGATGATGAGCATTTTTTTCATATGCCTTTTTGGCCATGCGTATTTATTCCTTGTCAAAGTTTCTGTTCATCTCTTCTCCCCATTTTCTAATGGGGCTTGGTCACTGTTTCTTTCCGAGGTGCAGAAGCTCTTCAGTTTCATGTAGTCCCACATATATATATTTTTTTTCTTCTAGTTGCTTTGTTAATGGTGTTTCACCTTTGAAGATGTCCTTAGCTTCAATGTCGTGGAGGGTTTTTCCTATATTTTCTTCAACGTATTTTATGGAATCAGGTCTGATATTGAGATCTTTAATACATTTTGATCTGATTTTTGAAGTGTTAGACACAGGTCCAAATTCATTTTTTTCATGTAGCTTGTCCAGTTTTCCCCAGCACCACTTGTTAAAGAGGCTTTCCTTACTCCAGTTTGGACTCTTTTGCACCTTTATCAAAGATTAACTGATCATATCTTTGAGGGTGGGTGTCAGGATACTCAACTCTATTCCATAGGTCCACAGGTCTGTTTTTATTCCAGTACCACACTGTTTTAATTACTGCTGCTTTGTAGTACAGTTTGAGGTTGGGGAAAGCGTTGCCTCCCATCTTCTTCCCAAGGATTGCTTTAGCTATCCGTGGGGGTTTATTATTCCATACAAATTTAAGGGAGTGTTTGGTCAATTTCTTTAAAGAATGTCATGGGAATCCTTATAGGAACCGCATTGAATCTGTACAAAGCTTTAGGGAGTATTACCATCTTGACAATGTTAATTCTCCCCATCCATGAAGCAGCGAATGTGTTTCCATTTCCTCATGTTCTCTTTATTTCTTGAAGCAGTGTCTTGTAATCTTTCGTATGGGTCCTTTACACACTTGGTTAAGCTGATTCCTAGGTATTTGATTTTCTGTAAGCACAATTGTGGATGGAATCAATTTCTTAATATCCCTTTCTTCTCTTTCGTTATTTGTGTATGGGAAAGCCACCGACTTTGGGTATTGATTTTGTACCCTGCCACTCTACTATACATATCTATTGTTTCTAAGAGTTTTTGGGTCGAGAGTTTAGGGTTCTCTAGGTATAATATCATGTCATCTGCAAATAATGATAGCTTGATTTCTTCCTTGCCTATCTGGGTGCCCTTAATGTTCTTTTCTTCTCTGATTGCTATGGCGAGTACCTCCAGTACTATATTGAATAAAAGAGGTGAGAGAGGGCAACCTTGTCGTGTTCCCTGATCTTAAGGGGAAGGCTTTCAATTTTTCCCCATTGAGAATGATACTCGCTGTGGGCTTTTGGTAGATGGCTTTGATTATCTTGAGGAAGTTTCCTTCAATTCCCATTTTCTGGAGGTTTTAGTCATGAATGGGTGCTGGATCTTGTCAAATGCTTTTTCTGCATCTATTGATAGGACCGTATGGTTTTTATTTTTTCTCTTATTGATGTGATGTATTATGTTGATTGATTTGCGAATGTTGAACCATCCTTGCATTCCCGGGATGAATCCTACTTGGTCATGATGTATGATCTTTTTGATGAGTCTTTGGATTCTGTTTGCTAGTATTTTGTTGAAGATCTTAGCATCTGTGTTCATCAAGGAGATTGGTCTGTAATTTTCCTTCTTTGTATTGTCTCTCCCTGCTTTGGGTATCAGGGTGATATGCACCTCGTAAAAGCTGTTTGGGAGTGTTTCTGTTTCTTCTATTTCCTGGAAGAGCTTGAACAGGACTGGCATTAGGTCCTCCTTAAAGGTTTGGTAGAATTCGCCAGTGAACCCATATGGACCTGGGCTTTTGTGTTTGGGCAGACTTTTTAATTACTGTTTCAATTTCCCGATGGTGATAGGCTTATTTAGGTATTGGAGGTCTTCTGTTTCAATCATGGGAGGTCATAGGACTTCAGGAATTTATCCATTTCTTCTAGGTTCCTCATGTTTTTGTGGCATACAGGTTCTCAAAATAACCTCTAATGATATTTTGGATTTCTGTTTTTTTCTTTTGTGATGTCACCATTTTCATTTCTGATTCTGTTTATTTGGGTTCTCTCTTTCCCTGTCCTTACAAGTCTTGCCAGTGGCTTGTCGATCTTGTTTAATTTTTTCAAAAAAACAGCTCTTGGTTTCATTAATCTTTTGGATTATTTTTTTTGATTTCTTCCCCTAAGTTTCACTATTTCCTTCCTTCTGCCTGGATTGGGCTTCCCTTGTTGGTCTTTTTCTAATATTTTCAGCTCTGAGGTCAGGTTATTTATATGGGCCCTTTCTTCTTTCCCTGATGTATGCTTGCAGAGCTATGAACTTTCCTCTTAACACAGCTTTTGCTGAGTCCCACAAGTTCTGATAGTTGGTATCTTCATTGTCATTTGTTTCTAAGAATCTTTTGATTTCCCGTTTGATTCCTTCTATGACCCATTTGGTGTTCAGCAGTGAGCTGTTTAGTTTCCAGGTGTTTCATTTAGCTCCCTGCTGCTGTGTATGGTTCACTACTATTTTGAGTGCATTGTGATCTGAAAAGATAGTCGACACAATTTCAATTTTTTTTATTTTGTTGAGGTATGCTCTGTAGCTCAGTACATGGTCTATCTTAGAGTATGTTCCATGTGCACTGGAAAGAAATGTGTATTCAGCTTTTTTGGGATGAAAAGCCCTGTATATATCAACCAGCTCTCTTTCTTCCATTTCTTCCTTCAGGTCCAAGTATTTCCCTGGTGAGTTTCAGTCCTGGCCGATCTATCCCTAGTCGATCAAGGTAGTGTTGAAATCTCCGACTATTATTGTGCTACTGTTAATGTCTTCTTTGAGGTCTATTAATAATCGTTTTAAGTATTTTTGCTGGCCCCTCGTTGGCGCATATATGTTTAGCAGTGTGATTTCTTCCTGGTATACATACCCCCTTAATTATTAAGAAATGGCCTTCATTGTCTCTTTTTTGACCTTTTTCAGCCTGAAATCTATATTGTCAGATACTACTATGGCCACACCCGCCTTGGAGAATGGTATCAGGGGTCGGGGGGAGGCCTTGAGTGGGAGGTCCTACGACGCTGGGTGGGGCTCGGTCCCCTCCTCAAAGCTGGAGCCTTTTCTCCTGGAGAGCGAGTCGTCAGGGGCTGCCTGCCGCGGAACGCACCTGATGGGAAGAGCGCGGGATCGGCTGGGCGATGGGGCTGGATGGCGCCAGAGGGTAGGTCCTGTGCCGATGGGTGGGACTTGGTCCCCTCCTCAAAGCTGGAGCCTTTTTCTCCTGGAGCCGAGGTAGTCAGGGCGCGCAGGAACACACCTGGTGGGAAGAGCGTGGGGATTGGCTGCATTTTTTCTTTTTATTTTACCTTGATTTTGATGTAATTTTTGGTGCCATATAAATTTTAAGAGTGCTTATTTATTTGGTAAAAAAAGAACATAGACTGGCACAGAGCGATATCCCAGTGGGCAGGGCGTTTGCCTTGCACATGGCCTGCCTATGTCTGCCTGGGTTTGATCCCTGCATCACATATGGTCCCCCCAGTACTGCCAGGGAGTAATTCCTGAGCTAAGAGCCAGGAGGTAAACCCTGAGCATTGCTGGGTGTGACCCAAAAAGCAAAAGAAAAATCATAGAAACAAAAAAAATGCTACTAAAATGGTGGTAGAAACTGTATTATTCTATTAATAGCTGT
Organism: Cryptotis parvus; assembly: GCA_021461705.1. Lineage (NCBI taxonomy): Eukaryota > Metazoa > Chordata > Mammalia > Eulipotyphla > Soricidae > Cryptotis > Cryptotis parvus. The sequence goes on along the minus strand of JAJIBD010039325.1, from coordinate 39,756 downwards.
GGGGTTGCATGAACATTAAAAACAATATTTTTTGATTTACAAACACAGGGTGTTTTTCCATTTGCATATTGTTAATTGTTTTAATCAGTGATTTGAAGCTTTTTTGTGTACAAGTTTTTCTGTTCCTTGAGCAAATTATTTCTCATTATTTTTTGGTTTCTATCACAAGTGGCATTATTTTCTCAGTTTCCCCTTTAGAAGAGTTAGTTGCTATTGTTTATAAGCACAGAATATTTTGCTATATTAAAGAAGATAATAAAATTACTTGCTGCGTTCCGGAGCAATAGCTCAGTGGGTAGGGCGTTTGCCTTGCACGCAGCCGGCCTGTGCTGGCCTGGGTTCGATCCGCGGCATCCCATATGGTCCCCTGAACACTGCCAGGAGTAATTCCTGAGTGCAGAGGCAGGAGAAACCCCTGGCATTGCTGAGTGTGACCCCAAAAAAGCAAAAAAAAAGATTACTTGCTGGGACTGGAGCAATAATCCAATGCTTAGGGCGTTTGCCTTGCATTTGACTGACCTGAGTTCGATTCCCTGGCACCTCATATTGGCCCCCCAAGCACCACGAGGAGTAACTTCTGGAGTTCAGAGCCAGGATTAACCCCCTGAGCATTGCTGGGTATTACCTCAAAAAGCTAGCTAACTAACTAAACAATATTTCTTGCTGAAGATGACATAATCTATGTCAAAATTTCTGGAGTTATAAAAATAAACTGAGAAATTTAGTCAATTAAACAACAAAATACATAGAATGAAGACTAAATGAACAAACAAGGGACTTGACACTATCTGAATATTATGAAAGACCGCATAGAATATGGTTGGTAAATAAGCACACTAAAGAATTTTCAATGAACCTTGTCAAAAGCACATTTATATACTTGTTTAATTCCAGCACCCTGATTGAGAAAATTACCAATATTAATTAGTCAACAAGACGGAGATAAAAAAGAAAAAATATCCTATATTATCTATTTATTAGAGAAATAATAAAACAAGCTAACCAATAAAACAACATAACTACATGGAATCTAATAAGATATTATTGATTAGACACACTCCATGTAAAACAAATATAGAAAATGATGTAATTTTGGAGGCCTCAGAGTTAGTACCAGGTGAAGAGTTTGCCCACACAGCCAACTCTGGTATAATCTGAGTCAGTATATAAGGTACCTTGAGATAAAGGAGTAATCTCTCAGCACAATTGGGTGTGACCCCCAAAGCAAAACAAAATAAAATGCATGTGATTTTTCAAAAAGGAATTTTATAAACTGAGCTAATTTTTTAACTGCCTGATTCTAAGGAAGATATTAGTTTTGAAAACTGAATGCTTTGCATTTTGTCCTAATATTAATTAGGACGTGTATTCTCAAATTTAACCAAAAAAGAAAGTAAAATATTTGAAATTACTTACTAGCAGATCCATTTAATTTCATCCACTGTGAAAGTTTAAAATTAAAAAAAGATTAGTAGATTTGTATTTATTTTCTGAATAAGCACATTTTAATATGCAAAAACATGGTAATTTTATGAGCTAGCTAAGATGCATAATGCAATTTTAATAGTTTTTAACAAACCACAGTTGACCAAGTTATGAATAATTAAAATTTATACTTCTAAATAGCTTTGAGATATACGATAGGAGAAAAAAAAGTAAAACATATTTAATCAAAGTTTACACTTAATCTGTCCTCAAATACCCATATTTTTACTTAAATTTCATAATTTAATATTCTGATATGTAATTTTACCCTCCTTCCTGGTAGCATTATGTGACTCCACTTTGCATAACTTTTCCTTTACTTTAGGGTGTTATCTGGCTCATCTTGGTGAATGCACATTTATACCAATTTTTTAAAGATGATTTGCTTAATATCTATAAATATTAAATTTTCTTTATATAAAATTTGGGATTGTAACATAAAAACATTTGATAAATCTGGAAACCATTTACCTTAGAATTAAAAACCAGGAAAAGACAGACATGAGTCCTTCCAATATAAATCATTATTCTTCACATTTTATGAAAAGATGGGTTTTCTAGGTCAGAGAGAAATGGCTGGGGAATACAGCTTCAAGAATTATTGTGTGCCAATTAAAAATTCAAGAACTCTAAGTACTAGTAGACAGTTTGCAATATACAAATTTATTTTAAATCTCTGAACTTTTCATGGGAAATGGGTGTGTATGAATGCATTCACTGTAAACAATCATAAAATAAAAATTCATATATGTGTCCAGGAATATTATTAACTCATCTTTAGAATTTAAAATAAAAATAATGAAGGCAATTCTTTCTTATTTGAGTTTAGCCTAGCATTATTATGTAACAATTGCAATGATTCAGCAGTATGGTGGAAGAGCCTGGAGAGAGCTTAGGAATGAAGCACAAGCTCTGAGTTGGAGTTTGGATCATTGTATCTGCATGATCATCCTGAGCTTGTAGTTCTGGATAATACCAGTTCCACAGGACACAGCTCAGCATCATTGCCTAAGCCCAAACCAGGGTATCACTGCACCAGGCTGAGTATCATCGGTCCCTGGGTCTCTGGAGTCCTAGGACAAAGCCTCATAAAATGTAATATAATGATCAGAATAACCAGTCCTTTGCATATTTTAAATTTGAGAGATTCAGTCCCTAGAAAAAAAAACAGTAGAGCAAATATTTGGAGACGACCAGTGAACTAGAGCCATTACCAACTGGATCCGACCAGACGTCAAAAGATCACTTGGCTGCCCACCTACAAGATGGTCAGACTTCTTTGTCAAGACCCAGAACAAATGATTTGAGGCTCTTCATATTCCTGAAGCAAGCAGATACCATTGGGCTACACTGGCACATGATAAGTTCAAATAGAAACGTTACTGGTGCCCGCTAGAGCAAATTTAAGAACAACAGGATGTCAAGTGATTAAGTGATCAAACAGAAGTAAATTTTTAAATAATATATTTTTGATTAATATCTATCATATTTAATAAGGATATATTAAAACCTGTATTCTAAAAACAAAGACATGCATCTGAGCAATAAATATATGTGCTCTCTAGCCCTACTATTTAATGAAAATTTAGTGAAGAATAATTTATTTTAGCAAACAGTCTGTCTTGTATTCCCAACTTAAAAGCTGTTATTTAGAACTGCTGATCTTGCAGTTCAAAAAACAACCATCACAGCGCTCTCATATGGTTTAACTCTTTAGCTCTGATGAACTACAGAACAGTAAGACTGAACAAGATATATCACCAAGAAGCATAATAATATACTATCTTATCTGCCTGTCAGGACTATTTATTGAAGATTATCATCAATAGAGAAAGCAGCGATTAATTAAAAATCTGCTCTCCAATTTAGGAAAATTATTTATGACAAATATATGTATAATTAGAAGCAGATTCTTTTAAAATATTAACTTCATTTTGAAAGTACTGTAGTTCCCAGCAATTTAATGTACCCTATTTCAAAGCACTGTATTAATTTTTCTTACTAAATTCTATGCAAACATACATCAACTATAGTAGGTATTTTATGTTTTCATTTTCTCTACTCTGCTTTCTCTTTTAAAAATGACCATGTTGCATTACACAGTCTTGGTAAAAAAGTCATTCAAATCCTAAAATACCTGTGGTGATAATTTTCCAATGTAATCTAATAAAAATGTATAGTATTTGCTTTCCCATCTTCAATTTTAATTTTCCGTCAATTTTTACTTTATTTAAACATTGAAAGTAATTTATAAATTGTCTTAGATATGACATTGATATTTGAACATCACCTGTGGTGATAAATCTCCCAAAATAATCTATTAACAAATGTAACATATTGTATTTGGTTTCATATTTTCAAAGCAGAAAAAATACTGGTAAACATCCAGATGTTCAGTTAAGACCTGCTATTTCCCAAGCTTAATTTAATGGCAGGGATTCAGGAGAGGCTGTACAACTGGCAGAGTCTGAGTTCACATATTATTGCCAGAGCACTAAAATGGGAATCAATGAAAAAACATGTTTATACTCGACATGTATCAAGAGACAGTGAAGTAATTGTCTTCTAATTTCAAAAATGTTCAAATACCATGTCATATCTAAGCCAATTTATAAATTACTTTTAATGTTTAAATAAATTTAAAATGGACCTCAAATTAAAGTTGGTGCCTCAACCTTTTCTTCTGATCATCAGAGAAGGTGACGTGGCATGCATGTTTTCAAAAATGTTAAATGTTTCTGAATGAGTTTCAATGCGTTTCATTTTATACTCTTCTCATTTTATGGCATTTCTTATACACTAGAGCCATATGCCTTTATGATTTGAAAGTCATATGGATGAGTTGAATTTAAAAATGGTTTTAGCATTTAGATGGTAATCTGCATATGAATTAATGTGTTAATTATACTTTACTGAATCACAAACACTGAGGAGTCCATGTTAATTTTAGAGAGTGGGCATATTATTAGTGGCTCTTAGAATAGCACCTGAGCAGTTATGAGAATTGTTGCAGATGTGCTTGTGAACATCATAAAAATAGTTCAAAATTTCACAATTTACATATGAAATAACCCATAGAGGATAAAGCACCAAGAGAACACTTGACACAGGTAGAATTTTGTTTTAAATGTGATCTGTTATTAAAGAAATATTATTTTATTGTAAATATATTTCAATATAGAGCTTTTCAAGACATAACATTAATCTCAGGTCAGCTCCACCATCTTATCACTGACACGAAATTAGCTTGACATAAACATATTGCCTTCTCAAAGGTCTAGTTCCACCACCATCAGAGGGGGTAATCACTGTGGACATAAGATGATGAGAAAAATAATTATATCTAATTTATCTATATCTATTATATCTATGTTTATTGTTTTGTTAGCAATAAAACAGCAGGATGAACATGACAGAATCATGCTAGATGCTGAACTGGCCTGCTCAATTAAAGTCTACTTTTACCAAGGGCAAATTGGATAATCTCCATAGTGATAAATTTCCCATGGGCTGATTTTCTAAGACTTATATAATTAATTTGTAAATCTAAAGAAAACAATCTGTTTAAAGATTCAATCTACATGTTATATTTTATGTAAGCTTCTAAGGGAAGGGTGGGAGATTAAAAAATTACATTCTCAACATTGTGAGCCTAAAGGGGGCTTGTTTATTTTAATTGAGTTCAGCTATTCTCTTTGGACCAGTTTCAATACCATCATTTATCTTCAAGACTATGTTTGCTGATCTTAGATCTTTTTCTTTCTTAAGTGGTTTACCTTGTTTTTTAAAGACCAAATAAACAAAAGACAATTTTAGATATAATTTATAGATAGCACAGAACTTTCTTCCAAGCTAGAAGACTTAAAGATTTGATAATGTCATGCTTTATAAAATAATCACAAAAAGTCTAGTTATTCTCTAATATCAATGTTATCTATTAAATTCTACTTTGTTGGCAAATTTGATGTTATGCAATACTGTTGAGTACAGTTACTATGCCATACATTACAGCCTTATGAAACTTATTTCATAATTGGACGTGTAGAGAAATTGACCTATTTATTTATTTGTTTGTTTGTTTTGCCTTCTTCTTTTTCTTTCCTTTTGTCTACTACAAACATTTAATTAGTATTCTCTGGAAGTACATCTTTGTAACTATATCTCAGTTACTGTGTTCTCTGTAACTATCATGTTCTCTGTAATTATGAATTTTTTGTTTGTTTTAGATTCCACTTGTATCACTTGTATCACTTGTCTTCCCGTTCATGTTCATTGATTTGCTTGAGTGGGCACCAGTAACATCTCCATACATCCTGTGTGTGCTAGTGTAGCCCCAGGGCATCTGCTCGCTCCAGGAACACAGCGCCTCAAATCATTCCTTCAGGTCATGGGAATAAGGTCTTTAATTGCTACTGGTTGTTTGCATATTAAATACCACATGGGGAGCTTGCCTGGTTCTGCCATGCGGGTGGGATACTCTCAGTAGTAGGCTCTCAGTTTGTGCATTTACTGATGAATCGCAATAGGGACTGCTTTTTCTCTTGGGTGGAGTTCTGATGAACTGTGGAGTCCAGATGTTGAAGATGGTTGCCCTCAAGGTGTGGGGGTTCCTCTGGCTTCTTGCGAGGCTCCCTTGGAATGGTGGGCCAGGGCTAGAACCTGCTTTCCCTCCCGGAGGCCTCATGATCAGCTGAGCACAGGGAGAGATGGTAGTAGCTCTGCTCCGTGGATCTATTTCATTATGCATCACACCTTCGCTGCCCCAGTGACATTCCAGTAGATTCCAAATAAAAGTAAAATTAAATGGTGTTTGTGCTTTTCTGTTGAAATCATTCTGCCTAGATAATTTCTTCAAGATTCATCCATGCTGTTAAAAATAACAAGTGTTATTATTTTTAAGGTTAAGTAATTTTTTTGTATTTGAATGTCATATTTTAAAAATATTCATAGCTGTGATTTAATGAGAATTACTACAGAACTATCTGATCAATCAGGCTGGAAGAAATATAAATCCTGTCTTTAATTCTTTAGTCACATTTTTATGTAGCTCATACTATGATTAAAAGAAAAATCATAAGACTACTATGTTAAGATTTACTAATTTAAATTAAAGGACTGAAATTCTAACAAAATATTGTTGCTGCCTCTAATGGTAAAACAGTGAGGAAATAGTGAAATTTTAAGACTATCATTCAGTGTGATCATGGATTGCCAAAATATTGCTATTATAATTAAAACAATTGCATATTGTTTTGGTTTAGGAGCAATATATGGCCATACACAGGGCTTACTCCTGGCTTTGTGCTCAGGGATCACTCCTCATGGGTTCACTTCTGGAGGGCTCAGGGATTATATGAAATGCTGGAGATAGAATTTGAGTTAGCTGTACATAAGGCCAGTGCTTATCAGCTATACTATCTCTCTGACTCTAGAATTACAGTTTAAAATCAATTAGGGTCCAGGCAAATTTTTTTTCTTTATTTCTTTTAAATCCATGACAGGTTGGGAAACAAGTCAAAATTCTCACAGAGATCCTATCACTTTTCATATCCAGGGGTGACACAAATACTTAATTTTTATCAAAATCTTGCTGTTTTCATTTATGTTATTTACATTTGTGATGCTACCATAATTATATATAATTTAGTTGGATATACAGCACCAGGCCCAGACAAACTCAGACCTGAACACCTGAAGAATCTGCCATCAGTACTCATCAATACACTAGCTCGGCTCTTAACACGCTACCTGTCCAAATGCAAGGTGCCCTCCCATTGGAAAACCAACAGGACAGTTCTACTGTTCAAGAAGGGAGACATTCACGACATTGGCAACTATTGCCCCATCTGCCTATTGTCCATCATCTACAAGCTGTCCACTCGAGTCATCCTGAACAGGATTGGAAGAACACTAGATGAAGGACAACCATGCGAGCAAGCAGGCTTCCAGAAAGGATTTAGCACAATCGACCATATCCACCACGATAACCAAGATAACCAAGCTCATTGAGGTTTGTAGGGAGTACAAGATGCCGCTCTGTCGCACGTTCATTGATTTAAAGAAAGCCTTGATTCTGTGGAGACTGAAGCGGTTATCAAAGCCCTAGCCAAACAGGTCGTTTAAACCCAACACATCAAGATCCTTCGTGAGCTGTATTACAGATTCACCACCAGGATCTCACCATTCTACAAGGAAGTGACCATTGATGTCAAAAGAGGGGTTCGACAGGATGATACCATTTCACCAAAACTCTTCAGTGCCACCCTCGAGAACATCATGCGACAATTAGAATGGGAAGGAATGGGAGTGAAGATAGATGGTCGGCAACTACACCACGTCCACTTCGATGATGACATCGTTCTAATGACACCAAACATTAGCTAAGTGGCACAAATGCTGGCTGACTTTGACCAAGAATGTGGAAAGATAGGTCTACAGCTGAATCTGAAGCACACTATGTTCAGGAAAAATGAGCTAGCTCCAGAGGCCCCATTCACTCTCAGTGGAACAAACATCTCTGAATGCAGCAGTTATGTATACCTAGGTCGAGAAGTCAACATGATGAACGACCTAAAACCTGAGCTGCGTAGGAGGAAGAGAGCAGCATGGAATGCCTTCAAAGGCATAGAAAAAATAGCTAAAAGAACAAAAAACCTCCACTCTGGGCACATCTCTTCGACTCCACCATTCTACATGCATTAACATATGCCTCAGAGACCTGGGCCCTACGAAAGCAGGATGAGACTGCTATTCAGTTCTCCCTGAGAGGAATCGAAAGAGCTATGCTTGGAATATCACCTCTCACTCAAGTGAGAGAAGGAATCTGGAGTTCTGCCCTCCGTCGCTATTCCAGAATCAGGGACTCTGTTTCGTTTGCCAAGGCATCGAATATCAGATGGGCTGGACATGAATTGCGATTTGGAGACGAACCATTGGACTAGAGTCGTTACCGACTGGATCCCACGGGATGTCAAAATATTAGGTGGCCACCGACCTACAAGATGGTCAGACTTCTTCCGTAAAGACCCTGAAGAAAAGATTTGAGGCTCTTCATGTTCCTGAATCAAACCAGGATGCCATTGGGCTACATTGGCACATGATAGGGTCCAATGGAAAAATTACTGGAGCCCGCTCAAGCAAATTGATGAATAATGGGATTCAAGCGATCAAGTGATAAAGTGATTAAAACTTATGGTTTCTTATTAATATGGGACTGTGTATATCTGATGGTTAAGTGAGTGTCCTTGATTTCTGATCTAACATTCTTATTGCAAATTTTGTTAATGATTCACTAAGAGATTGGATATTTGGTGTTTTTAAGATTGTTGTTTTGGGGCCATAATTCACAGTATTCAGGGATTATTCCTGATGCTTAGGAATTATGTATGTAATTGCTTGGGCCTCTTACAAGTGAGATATAAGAAGAGTAGCTCTTTATGGCATTATTCCAAATTGAATATTGTTGAATTAACTTATTTAGTTTATATAATAACTTATTTATGTCACATTTTTAAGACAGAAGGCTACTTTTTTGAATGTAGGTTTATATTAATATCTGCAAGCATCATATTCTAATGTTCTTTATAAGTCATTTCCATTTTAGCATACAATGACATATGCATCTAACTTATTTTTTCCGAAAAACCTTTGAACGCATAAAATTCTGGACAGCTCATTTTTAACTCGGTTGCTTCTTAAAATCTCTGTCTTCTTCAATTCATATATCAAAGATTAATTTGGAACATTATCTACACTAACTTCCAAACATTATGTAGTATTTAAAATGTATTGACATATATGTACCATCTGTTTTGGATTTAAATATCACACATCGAGATTTCTAAGTTTGAGCACCATAATATATTCTTTTATTTTTTTCTAGAATATTCCATTGGTAATACAAATGCCAAAGAACCCAATTCTATTATTTATATGTAACTGAAATGTAAGTGAAAGTGGATTACTAATTTGGGCCAATTTAAGTGCAATGGCACAGTGAAAAGAGCAGATATTGAGTCAGGTAGAAATTTAAGTGAATCTAGATATGACACATAGTTATGTACATATTCAAATTAAGCTATTTAAATAACTTGAATAATAGGAATGTATTTCCCCTACCTGAAAAGGAGAAAATAATTAAGTGTCAAAATTGCTGGAAGGTTAAACTAATAAAATATGTTGCCATTTTAAGAAATATTAAATATTTGTCTAACTCTTCCCCCCCGAACAACTTCAATGAGATATATAACAAGGTTATTACACATTTTAGAAGAAAAATGTAAGAAGACAAGGAAATCACATTGTACAATAGAACTACTGTAAAGAAGATTTCAGGTGGGGTGTTGTGGTTCCTGGGTTCAGATGATCTATTTCTCTCAGGTAGAAGAAGGTAATACGCCACTGCAGGCCTACCAGGTTTTATTACTAGGCTACTATGGTTAAGTTATTCTACAAAAGGAAATACATTTAAGTGAACATTATTAAATAAGTGTGATATGAAAGTAGGGCAAGGGAAGAAAAGAAATTAAGGGGGAAGAAGAGACATACAGGAGGGCTGGAGCTCAGACAAATTTGGAATAGACAGAAGTGTGGTATTGTACGGATATACAGGTTACAGATATAGATAGATCGATTTTTTTTTGCTTTTTTGGGTCACACCCGGCAACGCTCAGGGGCTATTCCTGGCTCTGCACTCAGGAATTACTCCTGGAGGTGCTCGGGGACCATATGGGATGCCGGGATCGAACCCAGGCCAGCACAGGCCGGCGCGTGCAAGGCAAATGCCCTACCCAGTGGACTATCACTCCAGCCCTAGATAGATCGATTGATCAATCCAATAAATTGATCTATTGGTAGATATATATCATAGAGTTAATGACACCATAAGCATAAGATCCAAACTATAACAACCAAATTTCAAAATCTGTGCATATCAAGCAGGTATACTAGAAATCAAAGTGTCTTAATAACATAATAAAAATAAAATGAAAGATAATATAAACAACAAGATGATTTCTATTCCATACTTTAAAATCTCTGGAGGGAAAAATTATAAAACTCTACAGAAGAGGTTTGTGAAATCACCATTAACAATCATTGTAATTATGCTTTAAAAATGAATACATACATTTGTAATAATAAAATTTTGCATATATGTTCTAAAAATGACTTAAGATATCTAACAAGTTGTGTCAACTTATAAAAAAAATATTTTATTATACCACCGTGAGATATACAATGGAAAAGAAGTTCATGTTTGGGTTTCGGTCTTACAGTGTTCAGCACCCAGCCTTTCACCAGTCACGTTTCCACCACCATGTCCCCAATTCTCTCCCCCTTCGCCTAGCCTCCTCTGTGGCAGGTTCTTTATCTCTCTCTCTCTCTCTCTCTCTCTCTCTCTCTCTCTCATTCTCACTTTCTCTCTTCCTTCTCTTACACACTATGAATTGCAATATATACCTTTAGAGGTTATCATGTGTATCTTTTTGCCTGTATTTAATGCTCAGTTCTCACTATCACTATCTATCTTCCCGTTCATCGATTTGCTAGAGTGGGCTCCAGTAAAATTTCCATATGTCCTGTCTCCTGATAGTAGAGCCTGCTCCAGGAACATAAAGAGCCTCAAACCATTATACTAGGTCATGGGAATGACCCAATACAATTGTTACTGGTATTTGGCGTATCAAATTTGACACAGGTAGCTTGCCAGGCTTGCCATGTGGGTGGCATACTCTTGTAGTCACCTCTAAATACAGCATTTATTGATGAACCGCGTGGCGCAAGCGGCTGCGCAAGTTGAACCGTGGCAGGCTTGTCCGCTGGGCAGAGCCCCGACAAGAGGGAGGTCTGGACACGGAAAAGGCGGCCCCCATGGAGTGGGGGGGTCATCCGGCCCACCACGAGGCTTCGCAGTATTATCACTTTCTATAATTATTAGCACACTGTTCCCTTATCCATCTTACCAAACCTCTGACTCTCACACGTTTGTGGTAGACTCCACCTTTGATAAGACCTCCTAATCCATGTTTTGGCTATTCTTGGATAATGGTTTCATACTATCACGTGATTACGTGACATCCTGTTATGCATCTATTTGTTTGAGCGGGTGCCAGTAATATTTCCATTTGACCCTATCACATGCCAGTGTAGCTCAATGGCATCTGTTTGCTTCAGGAATACAAAGAGCCTCAAACCATTCATTCAGGGTCTTGACAAAGAAGTCTGATTATCTTGTAGGTGGGCGGCCACATTATCTTTTTTGTTAAGATTTTTTTTTTTTTGCTTTTTTTCGGTCACATCCGGCCATGCTCAGGGGTTTCTCCTGGCTCTGTAATCAGGAATTACTCCTGGTGGTGCTCGGGGACCATATGGGATGCCGGGGATCAAACCCGGGCGGCATGGGCTGGCCACGTGCAAGGCAAATGCCCTACTAGCTGGACTATCGTTCTGGCCCCAGGCCATATGATCTTTTGACATCCCTTGGGATCCAGTCGGTAATGGCTCTAGTCCAGCGTCCGTCTCCAAATCGCATTAAATGTCCAGCCCATCTGATTTTCAATGCCATGGCAAACGAGACAGTGTGTCTGACTCTGGAACAGCGACGGAAGTTGGAGCTACGGATTCCTTCTTTCACTTGAGTGAGGCATGATATTCCAAGCATAGCTCTTTCTATTCCTTTTGGGAGACCAGAATAGTATTCTCACCTGCTTTTGTAGGGCCCAGGTCTCTGAGGCGTATGTTAATGCAGGGAGAACAGTGGAATTGAAGAGATGTGCCAGGAACTGGAGGTTCTTTGTCTTTTTAGCTATTTCTTCGATGCTTTTGAAGGCATTCCATGCTGTTCTCCTCCTCTTGGGCAACTCAGGTTTTAGGTCGTTCATCATGTTGACTTCTCGACCTAGGTACACATAACTGCTACATTCAGAGATGTTTGTTCCTGAATTCAGAGATGTTTGTTTATATATTTTATATATACATATATAAAATATATATGTATATATATTTTATCATGCAAATAAATGGAGTCATTCTATATCTGTGTTTTTCCCCTGGCAAATTTCACTCAACATGATCTTCTCCATGTACATCAATTTATAGCAATTTCATGACTTCATTTTTCCTAAAGCTGTATAGTATTCCACTGTGTAGATGTACCACAGTTTCTTTATCCAGTCATCAGTTCTCAGACACTCTGGTTGTTTCCAGATTATGACTATTTTGAATAGTGCTGTTATGAAAATAAAAGTGGAGATGATTTTTCTGTTTTGTGTTTTTGGCTTCCCAGGGTATATTCCCAGGAGTGGTATGACTGTATCAGACTAGCTCAATTTCCAGTCTTTGAAGGAATGTCCATATTGTTTTGCAAAAATTCTGTACCAGTTGACATTCTCACCAACAATGAATGAGAGTACCTTTCTCCCCACATCCACATGTGTTATTATATTATATTATATAATTTTCATGTTTCCCTATCAATAGAAAAATCCTATACTTGGCTTAAGATTTCATATTTGTATTAGTTTTATTTTTTCAGGTAAAAGTTTAAAATATAAAAGGAGGAATTTAACAACTATAAAATTCAGGAAAATTTTACTTCCTAGTCTCTTGCAGAATTCTTTACTGTTCCTTGTTTAGCTTCAGTTAACAATTAATTGGCATATAGTTGTCCTGAGAAACTAGGACAAATAAAAATATTGACTATTTAGCAATCATTGCCAACTTTATGATAAGTTGTCAACTACTTGTTTATAGCTTATATAGTTCATTCTTATCTCTTGTATTTGCAGGCTTATTAAAATGAATTCAGTGATTATAGAAGTTTGCCTATAAGTAGGCCACTGGTTCACATGAGTCATTCCTAGTGAGATGTAAATTCTCTTTTTTTCACCACCAGAGGATCACTTAAGGCCTGACATTAATTACACCCCTCTTCTTATCACAACCATATGAAAGCCAGATCTTTAGCAATTTCCATATTGGGATCTTTTATATTCTGTTTATTTTTTTAAAGTATATTATTATACCACCATGAGATATACAATTACAAAAATGTTCATATTTGGGTTTCGGTCATACTCTGTTTCTTTCTTTCTTTCTTTCTTTTTTTTTTTTTTGCTTTTTGGGTCACACCCAGAGATGCTCAGGGGTTACTCCTGGCTCTGCACTCAGGAATTACTCCTGGCAGTGCTCGGGTGACCATATGGGGTGCCGGGGATCGAACCAGGGCCGGCACAGGCCGGCCGCATGCAAGGCAAATGCCCTACCCACTGGGCTATCACTCCGGATCATACTCTGTTTCTTAAGTTGTCTATTTTCCTACTTGAATGCTTTCAAAAATAATTGATGAGTTTATTAATATATGAACTACTCATTTAATATGTTTAATTCTTAACATATTGTAATAAAGGTCTTTTATCTTCTCATAAACTATTATCTCCTAACATCCAAAGGTCCATACTTATATATGACATGTAATTGTTAGCCATAACTGAACTCTGTCATATTTAATTACAGTATCACTTCTGTCAGGCAGTATCATTGCTCCTAATAGAACAATTCTCCTTCTTACTTTAGAAATAACTTAGTTCATTGGGACCTTCAGTCCATTGATTAAACTATGCCTAACTTTTGCCCTCATCTCTCCTCTCAGTCCTTTCCAACTGTTGTTCTTATTTCCCATGGTTCTTAGCTATTTTCCCATCTATAGTTGAACATTTTCTAATTATTGTAACAGCTATATTTTTTCCTCTGGATATTTTACCTTAAAATAAATCTCCCCTTAAGAATGCCAAAATAATCTAATTATAATACTTCAGAAGTCATATTATTATAACATCCAACGATCAGTGTGTGTATGCATATATATGTAAAATGTATATATACATGTATATGTATATATGTAAAATATATACATACACACTGATTCATTTTACATAAATGTATATATGCACATATACATTTATGTTAAATGGGTGTAAAATGGGGCTTGTTAAAATTATTATAGCTGTATGTGTATATATATGTAAAGTGGGGCTTGTTAGTATTATTATTTATAAATAAAATATATATTATAGAATATATATATATTTTTTTTAATAGGGGAGAGTGCAAATGCAGTCCCCCACTACCACAAACTATGCAGTCGAGTTTCCCACATTTGGGGAAATCGCAGGGGTCAGCACATCCGAGTGCAATGGATAAGCCTCACGCTGGGAAAACCACCTTCGTGATCATGGTATCTCCCCTGCTGTCGGGCGCTCACACCCTGCCAGGTAAGTATAGAATATATATTTTAGGATAATCCCTTTATTTCCATTTGTCCCTCTTTTTATGATAATTTGTGTCATTCTTATTGCTTATTTGAATTTAGGATTCCGATCTGAGTCCTCAAGAATTAGCATGATTACCTTTATATCAACATTTCTCAACTAGGGGTCAGGTCAAGTGAATTTCACCTGTGGCAGATGTGAAAATGACAGAAATAGTGCCCATGATGCAAGCGGAGGGAAACAAGGATAGGGCAGGGGCCCACAGGAAAGAAATTATCCAACTATCAGATGACACTGCAGCCATAAAAGACTGAGAAATATGGCTTTATATTATGGTTTATTTGAATGACACTACACACCATCTTGTGCTTGTTAGTCTAAAATATTTCACTGTAGTCCGTTTTCTCCTGTGAAATCCATAATCAAAATAGGCAAATTTCTGTGCCATATATTCTCTGAGGTCTGAAAGCAGACATGAGCAACATAAAATAAGCAAACATACTCCTGTACTCCACTGGACATCTCCAGTGTTGTCATTTCCAACATAGAATAACAACTCTTTTAAAAGTGACTAAGAGGTTAGGCAAGACAGAGAAAAGAACAGTGTACTAATACTTATTGTAAAGGATAATACCAAAAAATAATACCAGTCTAGAACAAGCATTGAAAATAGGCAAATGGACATACATGATAAACTCTAAATATATGTATTGCAAGCCACAATGTGTAAGAGAAGGGAGAGAGAGTGAGAGAGAGAGAGAGAAGAGGAAAAGTGCCTACCATAGATACAGGCTGGGGAGGGAGATCGGGGACATTGGTGTGGGAAATGGGCACTGTTGGAGTGATGGGTGCTGGAAAACTGTATGACTGAACCCAAACATGAACATTTTTGTTACTGTAAAAATTTTTTTCAATGGGATAAAAATAAAAATGACTAACCCCAAACGTTAGCTTTCTTTTTTTATTTTATTATATAACCATGAGATATACAATTACAAAGAAATTCATATTTGGGTTTCAGTCTTACAGTGTACCAGCACCCATCCCTCATCAATGTCCATTTCCCACCACCAATGTCCACAATTCCCTCTCCCCTACCTAGTCTGCTTCTATGGCAGGTTCTTTATCTCTTTTCTCTCTTTCTCTCTCTCTGTCTCTCGCTCTTCCTCTCTTCCTTCTCTTACACACTGTGGATTACAATATATACCTTTAGAAGTTATCACGAGTATCCTTTTGCCTGTATTCAATGCTCAGTTCTAGGCTGGTATAATCACTTTAGACACTTATTAGCTCACTGTTCCTTCTCTGTCTTACCTAACCTCTGACTCCACACGTTTGTGGTAGATTCCACATTTGCCAAAACATCCTGATCCATGCTTTGCCTCACCTTAGACAATGGTTTCATGATATATATGCATATGTATATGCATATGCATATGTATATGCATATGCATATGCATATGTATATGTATATGTATATGTATATGTATATGTATATGTATATGTGTATGTGTATGTGTATGTGTATGTGTATGTATATGTATATGTGTATGTATATGCATATGTATATGTATATGTATATGTATATGTATATGTGTATGTATGTGTATGTGTATGTGTATGTGTATGTATGTGTATGTGTATGTGATATATGTATATGTATATGTATATGTATATGTATATGCATATACATATACATACACATACACATACACATACACTTACACTATACATTCACATACACATACACATACATATACATATATACATATACATTATATATATGTATATGTATTTACATGTACACATGGTGCTAGGGGACCATATGGGATGCTGGGGATCCACCCCGGTCGACAACATGTAAGGCAAATGCCCTACACACTGTGTTATCGCTTCGCCCCCGATTTTTTGTTGAAGAAACAAGTAACCATGCCTCTTTTAATATTGATGAGTATATAATAGGTATCACTGCTCACCATACCTACATTAACATGTTATGCAAATTAATGAACAACTTTTACTGGGTCACTAAAAGATTTTAGTGCTATTTAGCTGCTATTGAGGCAGCCTGGGGGGTGGGTGGGAGGGGGTGGGGTACATTGGTGGTGTAAATGGGGCACTGTTGAAGGGATGGGTGCTGGAATACTCTATTACCAAGAACCAATTATGAACACCTTTGTAATTATATGTCTCACGATGGTATATTAAAAAATTTAAAAAAAATTTCATTTGTTGAAGAAATCACTTAATTAATCTTACTATATATAATCATATTAATTCTTTAAAAGCATTTCATCATTATTTTTTAATTTCAGTGAGAATAAAAGATGATGTGCATTTGTATTTCAGCTCTGCTTCTTCAGTGAAATGCTTGAGTTAAAGTCACTAGGCCCACTCGTGATGAAAGGCATTTTCATTACTTAGCCATATGTGGAAACATTTCTGTGTGTGTTCTGGGTCTCCAGAATACTCTTTTCCTAGATATTTCAAGAACCTTAGGCACTGCCACTTTAGCTACCTGATACTTGATATGAATTTACACTGTCCCGGAGCCAAGTCAACAGGGATGAGGCTGCATGTAGGCAGCTGACCCGAGTCACAGAGGACTGTCACTGTTACCTCTGAGCACAGAGCCAGGAGAAAGTCCTGAGCTCTTCCAGATCGGCCCCCAACCAGATATAATTAAACAAATAGAACACAGGAAGGTGCTCATCCATATAACTACGTTTTTAGATGTATCAAATGTTATTATATTCCCTATGACACATGTATGCAAAAGGTAACACATCACATAACACGACCAAATATAATTAAATAAATAGCACACAGGAGGATGCTCATCCATATAACAATGTTTTTAGATGTATCAAATGTTATTATATTCCAGATCATACATGTATGCAAAGGTAACACATCACATAGCAGTATAATATAAAGTATAGCTATATTCACATATAAAATATTCTACATATATAAATAAATCTAAAGTGATGTTACACCTTTGTTTTATTTTCAATATTATATTTTTATGTCAAATTTCTTTTTAAATTTCCTACTTAGCAGCTATTTTATTTGAAATGTCAAAGTCAAAGAGTTTAGGAAATCCATAGATAATTAAAAAGTTGAATTCTTTCCTTTTTTTGGTTAGGCTGCTTTAGAAACAAATTGAGAAGTCAGTCATTTTTGATGTTTTTATTGTACATGTTTATGCACAGCACTGATGCACTGAATCATCTCATAAGAATACATAAATTTGTATTTATTCCTGACACTTCTTCCTGACAGAGTTTAAATCTGAAGTTTAAAAACAAATTAACTTTCAAAGCATCAAAGGCAGAATGACATTCATTCTCAGTCTACTGAAGCTACGTAAGTAGTAATTGAAGAAGAAAATGGTAATGCAGATGTCAAGGCCCCCTGAGCAATAAGGAGTCAGCAGGCTACTTAGTGGAAGAAAGACCAGTGGGTCATAACTTTAATAACTTGCACATATCTGGTTTTAATTAGTCCTTGGCAGATTGTATGACCTCTATGAAGCAGTTTAGAATATTTCCATGATGTCAGGCTATTGACTATTGCCCATGAGTGTTAGATCACTGTCTCTTTTTCTGGGAAAACATAACTTATTCCAAGGTGTACATGGAAAAGCCCAATTTAACTCTGACCTTCATAGTTACCTGTTTTAACCAGTTTACTTACATTGTAGAAAATTATCTGCATATTCTCCTCCTCAATTTATATTTCAACTTTCAGGTTACTCTCCAAATACTTTTCAATTTGGTCAACAATTTTCTTGAGTTTTCCTTCCAATCAGAATTTTAAAACAAGATAGATAATTTCTACCATTTAATGATATTATATATTTTATCAAAGTTAGCAGTATTGAAATTATATAAGAATCACTGGAGTTTAGTATGCATAGTATTGAGTCTCTTTTCCTTTTGGTCATTAATTTGCACCACTGGTAAAATTATCTGATTGTTAAAACTAGTGTTTGCAATCTTGCCTTTGCTAACTTCATAGACAATTTAACACTTATTTGCTTATAGTTTCAGCAGACAAAAGTTTGTACATGATGAAAGTGAACAACACAAATGAACAAAATGGAGAAACATAACAACAATTGCTGCAAATTCTGCTTTTACTAAAACTTTCATTAATGTACTTTTCAATGTACCCTCAAAGTCTTTAAGTGATAAGGAAAATATCTAATGTTACTTTAAATTATAGAGGAAGAAATTGTAATCCCCCTATGTCCTTTAAAAGAATTATGTGCCTCTGGAAAAGCCTATGAATTCTGAATAGACAGTTAAATTAGATGCCTGCGAGCCTCTTCAGTGTAACTTCTCATGTGTCTTGAATCTACAACAGAACTGCTCTATTTTTTTTAATAGTACAATTCTACACACTTTGTATCCATGGAAAGCAGTACAGTACAGGAGAAAATTTTCTGAGGAAATGTGAACTAGGAAAGAGACAGTAAGAAAGTATTAAAGTATTCAGCCAAACATTAAGGTCAAACACTTAATTGCCAATATTGAGTGTTCATATATATCATCTCATCTCATCTCTGATATTTCTTCCTCTAGGTACTATGTAATGGTATTATTATTATATAACTCTGTCTCTTATAATTCTTCCTTTGTCTCTGAAATGAAAAATTAACACTGTCACTTTAATATAGAAAATTCTGCACATCAAGTTTCATTAACATGCATGCCTGTATATTGTCAGGACAACTGGTGCTGACAATATATCCCAGATGACTTGGGTGAAAAACTCAGCATGTCTATTTTAACTTGCAATGAAAAGTTGTTTTTCAAAAAAGTGTGCTTGAAATAAATTTTGTTGTTTTTGCTTTCTATATTATAGAGATAAATCTATATATACTAAGTAAAAGATTCACAGAATTGTAAAGTACAGCAAGAACAAAATAAAATATTACATATATAAAAGTATTTCCAACCTTTATATATAAAGCTATTTTTGATCTTATAGCTGACATTCTCA
Source organism: Cryptotis parvus (assembly GCA_021461705.1). Lineage (NCBI taxonomy): Eukaryota > Metazoa > Chordata > Mammalia > Eulipotyphla > Soricidae > Cryptotis > Cryptotis parvus. Next base: position 19,993 of record JAJIBD010039325.1, on the reverse strand, counting down.
AAGCCTTTATGTTTTTGTCCATAGGATACAAAATATATTTATTTATAATTATAAGCATAAATTAAAGATTATATTACCAATAATGCTTTATATGCATATCTTATTTCCCTTTACGTGCTTGGAGTAATATAATTTGAATTACAGAATATATACTATTGAGCAATCATTACATAGCACAAAATATTTGATATTTAGAAAACATGGAATAATTACTTCTCATAGCTATTTAGGTATAGTCTCCTAAGCTTTACAGATTTATAGGCAAATCAGTAGAAGGGGAAAGTAGATTATAAAAATAAGAATGATTCCAGTAAATTTTGTTTAAAGTAACAAATGACTTTGTTTAAAGTGACAGATGAAGTGATTATCTTGAAGGAGTTTATCCACATGGTCAGAATTGATTCCTCAGAGGAAAAAGATAAGGGGTATACTTTTAAAACTAAAACATAAAGTGAGTTTTGTCAGGTACATTTTGCTTTGCTTTTACTTATTTTATATTATAGGTAAATATCCATAAAATAAGTAAAATGATGTCTAGAAGACTTGTGCACACAATAGGGTAAAAAGGCTGCAAAGTCTAAGAAGAGAACTCCCAGAATGAGCATCAACTGAGAACTCTTTTGCACCATTGCTGCAGCATGGGAAGATGCCGTCATTGATGACATCGATGAAGAATACAACTGACTGGTTCAGCACCTCCAAGATTATGCAAAGGACTCCGAGAGAGAGGACACAAAAGGACATCTGTCTTCAAAAACTCTCCACCTCATTCACCAACATGGCAAGGCACAAGCCTCAGGCAACCAAGTGCTAATGTACAAGCTCACAACAGTGTGGAGAAACCATAAAGGAAGACTTCAAAAAGGGAAGAGCAGCAATACTGGCCGATGCAGCAGAAGCTGCATCTCCAACTATAAGACCAAGATGACTGCACTGTGACATCCTGATGAATTGATCACATCTTCCAGAAAGGCAATGGAGAAGATATCCATAACATCTACTCGAATCTCTTTGATAAGCACGTCCACCTGCCCACATACCAAATTCTGCAGAATGGATATGTCGTTCCCAAATTTCTCCCTTCCAAAATCCAACATGGCATTTCTTTGTTAAAGAAGCAAACAACACCAAGCCCAGACCAAGTCAGATCCGAACATCTGAAGATCCTGCTGACAGTACTCAAAAATACACTGTCTCAGTTCTTCACATGCCACCTGTCTGAATCAAAGGTGCCCTCTCAATGGAAAACCAGCAGGACAGTTCTACTGTTCAAGAAGGGAGACATCCACGATATTGGCAACTATCGCCCCATCTGCCTGTTGTCCGTCATCTACAAGCTGTTTACATGAGTCATCCTGAACAGGATTGGCAGAACACTAGATGAAGGACAACCATGCGAGCAAACTGGCTTACAAAAAGGATTCAGTACAATTGACCATATCCACATGGTAACCAAGCTCATTGAGGTTTGTAGGGAGTTCAAGATGCCGCTCGTCTCACATTCATTGATTTAAAGAAATCCTTTGATTCTGTTGAGACCGATGCGTTCACGAAGCCTTAGCCAAACAGGCTGTTCAAACCCAATACATCAAGATCCTTCGTGAGCTGTATTACGCATTCACCTCCAAGATCTAACCATTCTACAAGGAAGTGATCACTGATGTCAAAAGAGGGGTTCGGCAGGGTGATACCATTCCACCAAACCTCTTCAGTGCCACCATCAAGAAAGTCATGTGACAATTAGAATGGGAAGGAATGGGAGTGAAGATAGACGGTCTTCAACTATACCACCTCCGCTTCGCTAATGACATTGTTCTAATACCACCAAACATTAGTCAAGTGGCACAAATTCTGGCTGACTTTGACCGAGAGCGTGGAATGATAGGTCTACAGCTGAATCTCAATAAACAGCGTTCATGAAAAACAACTAGTTCCAGAGTGCTCATCCACTCTCAATGGAACAAACATCTCTGAAAGCAGCAGTTATGTGTACCTAGGTCAAGACTCCACATGATGAATGACCTAAAACCTGAGCTGCACAGTAGGAAGAGAGCGGCATGGAACACCTTCAAGAGCATGGAAGAAATAGAAGAAATAAGAATGTCAAAGATAGGAAACAGAGATAGATAACTAAATAAAAGATAAGGTACTATATTATGAAGGACTTCAAACCAATATCAAATAGATTTCTAGAGGAAAATTTCTAAATCCATTATGTGTATAAAACACTGTCTCCATATATGCCTATTGAGTTTAGTCTTGTATTTTCCATTGTTTCAACCAAACAAACCTATGTCTACTGAAAACACACACACACACACACACACACACACCACACACATTGCTCCAGTAATAATAAACAGAGTTTATTCCACAAAGTTGCCAATTTGTTTTTCTTTCTTTTGTGTGTCCACTGGGAAGAAAGTGTGGAAGGGTCAGAAAAAATAGTACAAAAGTGAAGATGTTTCTGTGTAAGTCAATGATCCTGATTTGGTCCCTGGCACCACATACAGACATCTGAGCAGTGCCCTGAATGATCTCTGAGCACAGAGCCAGGAGTAAGCCCTGAGCATCTCCACGGTAGACACCACCCAAAGAAAAATTAAATAAGTAGAAAGAACTGTATCTGGGAAAAGTCTCCTTCATCGCTTCCCAGCATTTTTATGCAAACCTTCACTTTACACTCAAAGTATATATGTGGCTCCCTGTGCATATGACTTATATAATCTCAGACTTATATTAGCATTACTTTGTGTGAACATATTTGCCTTTAAAAGCCCACAAAATATTTTTGAAAAAAAACCTGAGGGGCATTACAATTATATTTTCCATTTAATTATTTTATAATTATGAAATATTTTATATTTTTAAATATTTTAAAACAAAAATTTAAAACATATCTAGATAGTTATAAAGCATGTTGTATTATTCTGTAGGGTATTTTGAGAGCAGTTTCTTTTCTGCGTATTGGTTAATCTAAAGAATCTCTAGGGATATATACATATTAATACTGAGTTCATGCATTTTCATAGCATCCACTATCAAGGACACTTTTTCCTTTTTCTGCAATAAGTGTTCCCAATATACTGAAATAGTAGTTTATTTTAATAACTCACGCAGCATACATCTGATGCACTGTAAATCTGTGGCACAGCTACTGGGATGCAAGCTTTTTAAACATGAATTTCATTGTAACAGTATATTTATGACACAATTGAACTAATAACCTGAGCTATACATTACAGAAAGGTCGCAACTCTCTTGAAGTATGTCCTTGGTTGAAATGTTTTTGACATTAATGAATAAGAACTGCATAATATTTGAGTATTGTGGGCGACTTGCTTGCTGGAAAAATATAAACGTATTTCAAGGTTGAATTATGTACTGAAGAGTTTTGTATCACAAAGATTACTATGAAGCTTATTTTTATTATGTATTTTAATAATATACTAGCAAAATGGAATAGGTAGAGGAAAACAAATGTAGTATTCCCGTGCCCTAAAAATCTGTTAATAATTGAATGGCAACTGATGTGTATGGAGGAGAAATATCAAATATGTCCAGAAAGAGCTCAGTGAGTACAGGGGCAAGGTTTGCACACACAAGTCCTATGTTCAATCCCTGGCACTGCACAGGTACCCAAACACCACCAGGAACATTCTCCAAGCTCAGGGTCAAGATGAGTTCTGAACAGTGGATACACCCCAAACAAAAAACAAAATCTCAAATAAAGTACATATATCATCGAATATAATCTATAATTTTCAGGATAGATTATATGTATGTATATATATATATATATATATACTGAAAGGTAATAAAATGTTTTAATATGAAGAAATACTGAGAAAAAAATCAGAATATACCCAATGTCACAATCCAATTGCACTTGATATAGTGCCTAATATAAACATATAAACACACATATATATATATATATACACATAATATACATATCTATACCCTTTATTTCTTAAGATGTACACATTTACATGGTAGGTAAAGATAGTTTCTGTTTTGCATAATTTTCTCATACTTAAACTGTTGCAAATTGTTTTCATGGAAACCTAAACATTTAGCATAATAATGGCAAATCGATTTTAGATCACATATATCTAAAGTTGGTGCCTATTTTATTTACTCCCTTCCTAATTCATAGAGTGTTTTCTGGAACTCTCACTGGAAGACAGATAGCTCAGCTGATAATTCTTATTTCCCCTTTAGTTAGTCTTTGTAATGAATGTTTTGATTTTCACCCTCAAAATTACATTTTATATATTTTCCTTCCATATTTTCATATGATTTCCTAAAGTCAAGAAAGTTAGAACCAGGTAAAAATCAAAGAAATTTAACCATCTGACACTTTATAAAATTATGGAGCTATCAAAATTGATATCTTGATTATTTACCTAAATTAGTTAGATCACCATTGTTTGGATTTATGTATATTAGAACACATATGTGGAATGTATAATAAGAGAAGTCGTCTGAGTTTATGGAACCTGAATCTTTTATGAAAGCCACATCCAACAATTCCCTTAATCCTGAGCAGTGTAAAATAATCAGTATAATAACCCTTCCTGCCCTTGCTTTTACAAAAGAATCTACAAAAGATATTAGTTATACAAATATCTGGGAAAACAGTAGTCACTTTTACACTTAAACAATCTAATACAAGAGCTGAAGAGAAATTCATTTTATCGTCCGGCTTGAAGTTTTATAGCTGACAAGAAGAAATAACAATTTTGAAAATAAATCATAATAATTATGCTTTTCATTTGATGGAAAATGCAGTTGAGTGGATATAGTTAAATTTAGAGATTTCTGTAAAATATGTCTTCCAACTCTGAAAAAACATGTTGAACATTACAGTGGCATTTCCATGTCTGAATATAAACAGGTTTAAAGAGATAAGAAACCATCTATATGCTTTTCAAAATTTCAATATAAACAATTTTAAATCAGCTTTATTTAGTTTATACAAAGAAACTGCAATTTGATTTTTATGTACTTATATAACCACTATGCTGTCAGGACATCAAACAATAAACAAATCCATCAAAGAAAGGTTTTGTTCTGTTCCCTTTGAAATATATTATCTTTTAACTCTCATTTTTAGCTCTCATCTTTCAACTCTGTCATCTTTTAACTCTACCTGCCTAATCTTAGACAACATTTTGTTGCACATTGCATTCATTTAATTTTTGAAAGTAATCACATAACATGTATACCTGTTGCTTGATTTCCTTTCATTGTCATATATGCTTTGACATTATCCATGTTTTTGTAGAAATCGTTTTATTTTTCTATTACACTCTATAGACATAGCTAAGTTTATATACCCATTTGCCTAATGACTGTGAATCACTTTTCTATTAAGGGCCACCTGACTGATTTTAGTTTCAAAATACTAAACATTAAGATGCTTCACATTGATTGGAATATTGTATAGAATAAGTCTTTAGCAGGAACACGAATATCATTGATATGTCCAATGTCTTTTAGCAGCATGCTATGGTTTAAATTAACACTTGCTAGGAAGCTCAATGAAAAGCACATGATGTCTTCATTATTTTTGTCTTTTGTTAAATTAAGATTAAAGAATTGTTAGATTTAAAATAAATGTATTGAAGTATTTAGCAAATGCAGTCCTATTTCAATGGCAAGCTTTGTGTTTCTTCTATTCCCAGCATAACCATTGAGTTTGACATTCTGGTCTGCTTATGATTTTTTGTATCCAGCCTGCAGACATAAGCTATGATTCTTAAAGTAATAATAGTTAAAACTGCCCTCAAATTATAATAAAATAGAAACTGTAAAACTCTATGCCCTTGATCTTTAGGAAAAAGTTAAAATGTTCTGAGAATAAATCTGAGTGCCAGCATCAAAGACACACTGTTTTGATTCTTTAAAATTTACATCAATATGCTTAATCTAGAATTAAGGTAGTTCCAATTTCCTCTTTAAATATAATGTTTCTAATTACTCCAAATTGAAACTAGAGCTGGTATACAACTCTTATTAAACAAGACAAATGCTGCATGAAAAATGGGATGACCTTTTATATTACTGCATTGTCAGGACATTTCTCTAGAGATATTTATTCATTTCCAAAGCTTTTATATCTTCAAAGAACTCGATAAGGTACAGCTTGTTCTTGGTGTGACTCCAACTTTTAAATTCAAAGGAAGGATTTATAAATTACTACAGACAGCAATATATTGTACTATGAATCTTAAAAATAGCATAATTCATTATATAAAGATGAATTGCATACATTTGAGAAGAATGATATTAAAGATGTAAATAATTGTGTTTATGTGCAATGATAATTTGGGATCCTATTATGTTCTCACAGTGTTTCTGGATTTAGTACTTATTTGATAAGAAACATCCCTAGAATATTCACAATCAGTACTGGATAATGTTCTACCACAAAAAGAATAAAAAAGAGTGTTTCAAATTTATCATTGCCTTCTGAGGGAATAATTGCTTAACTTGTTGCCTTCTTATTAGACTTTTGATGTACAGAGATAGCTAAGTCTACTTCAGCATTATTAGCCTTTCTATCAACTTTTTAAAAATTAAAGTTAGTGATTTTTTAATGAAGACCTATAAAGGAAAACCATGCAAAAATAGTGAGTTAATTTAATCAGAAGTTTTCAAATTTTTTTTTAAATGAACACCTATGATATTATTCATGACTCTCAGGTTCAAGTGAATATTTAAGTGATTTTCTTAAGTCAGAGTAAGCAGAGTATGAAGGAAAGAATACATATGGCCCTTGTTTTCTTTTAAAATTGTCATCCTTGGCCAAAAGACATATATAAAATGCTCTTCATCATTAACCATCAGAAGATGCAAAATGAAGACAATGATGAGATATTTTACATAGACTGGCACATATCCAAAAAAGCAAGAACAACAAGTGCTGGTGTGGATGTGGGGGAAAAGGTGACACTCATCCATTGTTGGTGGGAATGTCAACTGGTACAACCGTTTTGGAAAACTATATGGACATTCCTCCAAAGACTAGAAATTGAACTCCATTTTAACTCAGCCATTCCACTCCTGGGAATATACTCTGGGAAGTCAAAAACACACAGTGTAAACACCATCCCTACTTTTATGTTCATCACCGTTTCACTGTCTTCCCATTCATCATTGATTGGCTCAAGCGGGCACCAGTAACATCTCCATATATCCTGTCTCATGCTAGTAGAGCACAAGGGCACCTGCTTGCTCCAGGAACATAAAGAGCCTCAAACATTCCATCAGGTCATGGGAATGAGGTCTAAAATTGTTACTGGTATTTGGCATATCAAATACGACACGGGTAGCTTGCCAGGTTCTGCCATGTGGGTAGCATACTTTTGTAGTCATCTCTAAATCCAGTATTTATTGATGAACCGTGCGCGGCGCTTGCAGCCTCGCGAGCTGGGCTGTGATAGTCTGGTCATATCATGTTCATAGCAGCATTATTCACAATAACCAAAATCTGGAAACAACCAGAGTGCCCAAGAATTCATGACTGGATAAAGAAACTTTGGTACATCTACACAATGGAATACTATGCAGCGGTTAGGAATAATGAAGTTATGAAATTTGCCTGTAAATGGATGGACATGGAGAGGATCATGTTGAGTGAAATTAGTCAGAAGGAGAGAGACAGATATAGAATGACTGCATTTATTTGCATGACATAAATATATATATACATATATATACATATTATGATACCAATATCCAAGGTCAGGCGAAATGTGGATCAGGAAGTCTTGCCAAAGGTGGAAACTATCACAAATGTGTGGGAGCAGAGGTTAGGTAAGACAGAGAAAGGAACAGTGGGCCAATAATTGTCGAAAGTCTATTACAATCCACAACATGTAAGACAGGGAAGAGAGAGAGAGAGAGAGAGCGAGAGAGAGAGAGAGAGAGATGGGAACCAGTCACATAGGCAGGCTAACAGAGGGGGAGGGTATCAGGGACATTGGTGGTGGGAGGTGGGCACTGGTGGAGGATGGGTGCTGGAACACTGCATGGCTGAAACCCAAACATGAACATTTTTGTAATTGTCAAAAAAATAAATAAATAAATTGAAAAATATGTCAAGAAAAGTGAAATTAGAAGGAACACAGATGATATCACAGTAGCACATGACATGGTTGTTTTGGAATCAATGTGTATAATATGATAATTATTTGTATAATTTTGATAAATGGCATAAAATTACGTTGACCATAAAACATTTTGGTGATCTTAGGACCTTCCTTTTTTGTTTTATTGTTTGTTTGTTTGATTTTGGGCCTCACATATGGTACTCTAGGCATATACCTGGCTCCATACTTGGTGATATTTGGGGTCTGAGTGGGTTCCCTGGTGTTCAGGGATGATGACCGAAACCCCAGAATGATAAGCAAAGGAATTATGGGACCAGACTTGTTTTTAATCAATGGCCATTTAATTCAAGTCAAGTCTGCTACTTATTGTGAAGTTTTGGGTTTGGTGCTATGGATAGGTCATAGAACTTTAACCCTGAAACAATAGTATGTAAAGACCCTTCCTTCCAGAATCCCCAAGTAATGGCATCTGGTCTGAGGCTATAGATTCACCCCAGAATATAGGTGGAATTCCCTTACAGGCATATTGTTTTCTCCTTTCATTTATTGGTAACCATGCAGTCATATCACATTTACTTCTTAATATTTCTAGTCGTTTTGCATAAACACAGTAAGAATACAGGCTTTCATATATCCCTGGGTGAACTTAATATATGGCCTGTTGTAAAGCATAGCTTTCCTAGGGACATCTTATTAAATATTCCAGACTACAATCCTCAGGCCCAGTTAATTTTTCCTAACCTCAACAATTCCTAAATCAGTTACTTATCTTTGGGTAGCGACAGAGTTTGTTCCATGACTATGCTCTTAACTTATTATGCATCTTATGGCACTTAGTTTGTCCCATGTCAAGGCCAAGGTAATTTAATTCACATTTTGCCTTGGTCCATCCAAGTTCTGCAGTGGGACCACTCTTTTGGGGTATAGGAACTATGAGTCAATCTAAGGGCCTTAAACCTGAGGTTTAAGTCAGATAAATATGATGGATGCCCAGGAGTAAATATTTTAGTCAATTAACTTCTATATATAAATTCATAGCCTTAACTGTTTTCCCTCTGTCTATAGTAAAGGGCATTGCTCTAACATATGTGAAGGGGCCTAAGGAAAGAAAAAAAAATTATTTCACTTACAATACAAAACCCAAGATCATCAGAAGACAAACTCTGCAAGTCATAGTGCCTGGATAGGAGACAGACACCTGTGACCAACAGGTAGGAGAAGAGCACAAAGAAGCCAAACTTAAAAGCAGGGGATTGTGTGCTCCAATGGGATAGGGACCCATTTGGCACTGGAAGGGGTGCAATTCAAAATAACCTAGGCTCCTGCAAAGAGAGAAAATGACTTCTCAATGTTAAACCCGAAATGCTTATAACGGTAATAAAGCAAGTGGATCACCCTGGTGGGGCTTAGGTGAGCATAATGGATGTCTGACACCAACTAGGAGTTGCCTGTGCAAAAGCCGCGCACTACCCTCTCTACTGCCACTTCAGGTCCTTTCCCTCAGTTCTTACTACCTGTGAAACCTTCATCAAAACGCAGCACAGAGACCCTCATCACTCCTTCCCTTTTGGCTTTGCTCATCCATTTTCTGTACCAGAATGTCACAACTTTAATGTAATGCAGTTTCAACAGTTTTTTCTGCTGTGAAAACTCTATCTATATAATTAATGATACTGACATTTTAAAAAAGGGGGGATAATGATAGTATGTACATCCTGATGACATTTAAAAAATTACTTGAATAGTTTAAATTCAACTGAAATCACACAGGAAAAGATGTAAAATCTATATCATACTCTTATCATATTTCTGAGACAGAGGTGGGATTTACTTGGAATAGATAGAATTTTCATATTTTTCACTTAAAATATTTATTAGGTTAATGTTATTTTACAAAACAGCATATATTTTATGAATACAGTTTCATACCAAAACAAAATGTTTTACCCAGTACACAAAACCATCAAAGTATCAAAACCCTTTACCATATTTCATTGGAACTCTCAATCTTTTTGTATGTTTATTTTCCAAATTAAACAAGAATATATTTTTTAAAATGAGATAAATAATATTATGTAAAAAAACTGAGCACCATAAATATAAGGGTTATTATAAAATATAATGCAACCTAGCCTCCACATGCCTCATTATGGTTTACACTTTGATTTGGCTCACCTGAAAAAAAAATCCAATGTATCTCCAAATAGTTTCAGTTTTCTTTTCACTCATTACAAGTATATAATATTTCACAATGAATAATTCTCTTAAGTAAGTTTTTCATCTTAGTAAAGCAAATGAAGTGTCAGAGAGATGAGTAAGGCACTTGCTCTGCTTTTGTCCAAGCTGGTTTCATCTTCAGCATGGCACATCGTCCCTTGATCACCACGAGAAGTGACCCCTGAGTCCAGAGGCAGGACCAGGCCCTGAGCAGTATCAGATGTGGTCCCTCAAAACAGAAGAAGAGACATGAGAGATATGAGAGGAACTTAAAGTCCACCAACACATTTAAATACATACAGCACAATTTTTTAAAAATGACCACTTATTTTTAATTTTTGTAATCAATTGTTTTAATTTTCAGGCAACATAGAATATGCTTACTGAAATTTAATACCAGATTTCAGGAAAATGGATAGACACTATTTCATTCCTCAGTTTCAGTTTTCTAGAGGCAACCTTACATTTAGTCATTGTTGGTGTTCAGTAAAAGAAACATACATATATCATTTTAAGGGTTTTTTCCTTGTGAAACTTATTGAATATTACTTATGTCACTTATTTTTTTAGAGAAATTAAGTATGCAAAAAATCCTCTACACTGTCCTTTCTATACTGTACAAATAATGATCTGAGAAAAGAAATAATTTAAAAATTGACCATATAACTTTCCTTATAAATAATTTCCTGCTACATACACACAGAATGTTACATCCATATGTACTAAGGTAATAAAAAAAAAATTGTGACTCACCACTTTTATGACTGAAACTGTGCTTAATCCTTTACATGATCTAAAGAAGAAATTAGCATTACATAAAGATATTAACAGCTATTACTAAATTGTTTTTACATTAGAAAGTGAATGAAGACCTTACTTGGCCTTTAAAATACCTATTCTTTTTTTATTTAAATTTTTTTATTATACCACCGTGAAACATACAATTACAAAGGTGTTCATGATTGGTTCTTGTAATACAGTATTCCAGCACCCATCTCTCCACCAGTGCCCCATTTCCACCACCAATGTACCTCCCCCATCCCACCCCCCAGGACGCCTTAATAGCAGGTACCCTAGTTTCCTCTCTTTTCTCTCTCTATCTCTCTCTGTCTCTGCATCTCTCCCCTCTTATAAAATACCTATTCTTATCTAGTAAATTTTTTTCCTTTACATTTATATCCAATTAATGAAAGCATTGATAATGTAAGCATTTAGGGGCAGACTTTATCAAATTTCATTATTGTGAATGGCTTCAGAACTATTCTTTAAAGCAAAAAGAATAATGAGCTCATTGTCATAGTGAAAGCAGGGATAGATAAAATGAGAATAATTGCTTTGGCCAAAGAACAATTTTTAAAAAGGTTCATCCTATTAGGGAATGTTGTTTTGCTTTAACTCTTAAAAATCAAATTATGAATAAAGATCTTCATTGCTCAACTTTATTTATGAAGATGGTTTTGCAATTTTTTCACTAATGCCACCGTATTTCCTTTTTCCAGAAGAGTGACAATTGTCTGTGCAATAACTTTGATATATAATCTAAAAGTAATGCAGTTTAACTCATGATCAATTTGAGTAATAATATAAGTTGGTAGAACACACATATGTGTGACACCCTGAGTATGATTCTGGCAATACAATAATAAATAATTACATTTTCATTAATACTTAAAATTACATATATTTCTAAATTGTAGCCTTTTGGTGAAATAGGAGTGGCAGAAACTTTCCTTTTTTTCTATTTTTTAGTTTGACAAAAATCTCATTTGGTTGATTTTTATTTTGTTTTCTTTGTCAATGGACCGAAGTCATTGAAGAAATCTCTGAAGAATATATGTTAGAGAGTTCTTTCAATACTTTCTTCATTGGATTTTATGGATGCTGACCTATCTCAAGGTCTATAAGCCACGTTGAATTCCCTTTTGTGTATAGTGTAAAACAGGAGCCCCATTTTATGTGTTTGCATGTGACTCTGAGTCTTCCTAGTACCAATATGGAAGAGGCTTCCTTTGGTCCACTTCATGAATATAGCTCCTGTCCATAGATTAAACATCCAATATCATATATTTATCTCTGGACTTTTGTTACTATTCATTGTATTGAGAAATGATTTTATTACAATCACTTGATCACTTGATCACTTGACATCCTATTATTCATCGATTTGCTCAAGTGGGGCCAGTAATATTCCATTGACCTATCACGTGCCAGTGTAACCCAATGCATCTGCTTGCTCTAGGAATAAAAGAGCCTCAAACCGTTCGTTCAGGGTCTTGACAAAGAAGTCTGACCATCTTGTAGGTGTGGGCAGCCACGTGATCTTTTTGACATCCTAGGGGATCCAGTCGGTACGGCTCTAGTCCAGCAGTCGTCTCCAAATCGCATTACGTGTCTAGCCCATCTGATTTTTGATGCCTTGGCAAACGAGACAGCGTCCCTGACTCTGGAAAGCAATGGAGGTCGGAACTCCAGATTCCTTCTCTCACTTGAGTGAGGCGTGATATTCCAAGCATAGCTCTTTCAGTTCCTCTTTGGAGACCTGAATAGCATTCTCATCCTACTTCCGTAGGGCCCAGGTCTCTGAGGCATATGTTAATACAGGGAGAACGGTGAAATTGAAGAGATGTGCCCAGAGCCGGAGGTTCTTTTATTACAATACCACAGCTTTTATCATCATAGACTTATAGCATGCTTAAAACAGAGAGCACAATATTTCTCATCCTCTTTTTCCCCCTCAACATTGACTTGACTATTTGGGGAACTTTATGTTTGACACAAATTTTAGTAAAACATAGGTTCAGAGTTCTTAAGAATGTCCCCAGATTTTAATGATTTTCTTTTTTTGCTTTTTGGGTCACACCCGGCAATGCTCAGGGTTTCTCCTGGCTCTGCACTCAGGAATTATTCCTGGTGGTGCTTAGGGGGACCATATGGGATGCCGGGGATTGAACCCAGGAATTACTCCTGGCGGTGCTCAGGAGACCATATGGGATGCCGGATTGAACCCTGGCCAGCTAGAGGCTGCGTGCAAGCAAACACCCTACCCGGCTGGGCTATCACTCTGGCCCATTAATGGATAGCTTTGAATATCAAGTCATTGGGCTATAAATTGCTCAAATTCAAATAGAGGTATGGGGCTGCTCTGTGTAAACGTGTGTTATTTGAGTTATGTGTCCAGACTTAACAGCATTATCTCTAATGGTCAAAAAAATACTGATTCCTAAGCCAGATATGCCCCTGCTTAATATAAAAAATAATGGTTATATATAATTTGATATATTTATTGCCAATGTATTTTAATTCTCTCTTTGCCTATGTTTAGTAATGATGTAATTTTTTGTGTCATATTTTAAAAAATAATTTATCACAGAAATCCATGTTAACAATTCTCATGCCACATGTAACGGACTTAGTTTCACTCATCAATTCCCCAAAGATTCTCTGAGCTTTATTATTTTGGAATCAGTTACCCTCGTTTCTAAAGCAAGTTATTATTTATTATTATTCTAATGCAATTTCCTACATTAATTTTGTATCTAGTCATTTCTATTCTCTTCATTTTATTATGAGTCACATGTTGAATTTTTTTTTTAATTTTTTTTATTTTTACAATTACAAAGATATACAATTAAAAGTTCATATTTGGGTTTTGGTCATACAGTGTAGCAGCACCCATCCCGCCACCAGTGCCCATCTCCCACCACCAACGTCCCCGGTTCCCTCCCCCTCCCCCAGCCCTCCTCCATGGCAGGTTCTTTATTTCTTTCCATTTCTCTATCTTTCTCTTTTCCTTCCTCTCCAGACTATGGATTACAGAACATACATTAAAAGGGTTGTCATGTGTATCCTTTTTGCCTCTATTTAATGCTCAGTTCTAGGTTGGCATTAGTACCCTCACAATTGTTAGCACACTGTTCCATTTTCTGTCTTACCTAGCCTCCTGACTCCCACACGTTTGTGATAATTTCCACCTTTGACAGGACCTCCTGATGTATGTTTCACTTGACCTTGGATATTGGTATCATAATATGTACCTATATATTTATGTTATGCAGATAAATGCAGTCATTCTGTAACTGTCTCTCTCCTTCTGGCTAATTTCGCTCAACATAATCTTCTCCATGTCCATCCATTTGTAGGCAAATTTTATAACTTCATTTTTCCTAACAGCTGCATAGTATTCCATTGTGTAGATGTACCAAAGCTTTTTTATCCAGTCATCTATTTTTCGGGCACTCGGGGTTGCTTCCAGATTCTGGCTATTGTGAATAATGCTGCTATGAACATAAAAGTAGGGATGGTGTTTCCGCTGCGTATTTTTGGTTTCCCAGAGTAGATTCCCAGGAGTGGTATGGCTGGGTCAAATGGGAGTTCAATTTCTAGTCTTTGGAGGAATGTCCATATTGTTTTCCAGAAAGGCTGTACCAGCCGGCATTCCCACCAACAATGGATGAGTGTCCCCCTTTTCCCACACCCACGCCAGCACTTGTTGTTCTTGTTCTTTTGAATATGTGCCAGTCTCTGTGGTGTAAAGTGGTATCTCATTGTTGTTTTGATTTGCATCTCTCTGATGATTAGTGATGATGAGCATTTTTTTCATATGTTTTTTTTGGCCATTCGAATTTCTTCCCTTGCTGAAGTTTCTGTTCATTTCTTCTCCCCCATTTTTTTGATGGGGTTGTTTGTTTTCTTCTTGTAAAGTTCTACCAGTGCCTGATATATCCTGGATATTAACCCCTTATCAGATGAGTATTGGGTGAATATTCTTTCCCATTCTGTGGACTGCTTTTTGTATCTTAGTCACTGTTTCTTTTGAGGTGCAGAAGCTTTTTTAGTTTCATGTAGTCCCATATATTTATCTTTTCTTCTAGTTGCTTTGTTAGAGATGTTTCATCTTTGAAGATGCCTTTAGCTTCAATGTCATGGAGGGTTTTTCCTATATTTTCTTCAATGTACTTTTATGGATTCAAGTCTGATATTGAGATCTTTAATCCACTTTGATCTGATTTTTTGTGCATGGTGTTAGACACAGGTCCAAATTCATTTTTTTACATGTCGCTGCCCAGTTTTCCCAACACCACTTATTGAAGAGGCTTTCCTTACTCCATTTTAGACTCGTTGCACCTTTATCAAAGATTAAATGATCATGTGTTTGAGGTTGGGTGTCAGGATACTCAATTCTATTCCATAGGTCCACGGGTCTGTTTTTATTCCAATACCATGCTGTTTTAATTACTACTGCCTTGTAGTACAGTTTGAAGTTGGGTAAGGTGATGCCTCCCATCTTCTTTTTCCCGAGGATTGCTTTAGCTATCCTTGGGGGTTTATCGTTCCATACAAATTTCAGGATTGTTTGGTCAATTTCTTTGAAGAATGTCATGGGTATCCTCATAGGGACTGCATTGAATCTGTATAGAGCTCTAGG
The DNA here is from genome assembly GCA_021461705.1 of Cryptotis parvus. Classification (NCBI taxonomy): domain Eukaryota; kingdom Metazoa; phylum Chordata; class Mammalia; order Eulipotyphla; family Soricidae; genus Cryptotis; species Cryptotis parvus. The sequence continues at coordinate 4,231 of JAJIBD010039325.1, read as the reverse complement.
GAGTATTACCATTTTGACAATGTTGATTCTCCCCATCCATGAGCAGGGAATGTGTTTCCATTTCCTTGTGTCCTCTTTTATCTCTTGGAGCAGTGTCTTGTAGTTTTTCTTTGTACAGGTCCTTTACACACTTGGGTAAGTTGATTCCTAGGTATTTGATTTTCTGTGGCACAATTGTGAATGGAATTGTTTCCTTAATATCCCTTTCTTCTCTTTTCGTTATTTGTATATAGGAAAGCCACCGACTTTTGCGTGTTGATTTTGTATCCTGCCACTCTACTATATCGTCTATTGTTTCTAGGAGTTTTTTTGGTAGAGAGTTTAGGGTTCTCTAGGTATAATATCATGTCATCTGCAAATAATGATAGCTTGACTTCTTCCTTGCCTATCTGGATGCCCTTGATGTCCTTTTCTTCTCTGATTGCTATGGCAAGTACTTCCAGTACTATATTGAATAAAAGAGGTGAGAGTGGGCAACCTTGTCTTGTCCCTGATCTCAGGGGGAAGGCTTTCAACTTTTCCCCATTGAGAATGATGCTCGCTGTGGGCTTTTGGTAGATGGCTGTAACTATCTTGAGGAAAGTCCCTTCAATTCCCATTTTCTGGAGGGTTTTAATCATGAGCGGGTGCTGGATCTTGTCAAATGCTTTCTCTGCGTCTATTGATAGGATCATATGGTTTTTTATTTTTTCTCTTATTGATATGATGTATTATGTTGATTGACTTGCGAATGTTGAACCATCCTTGCATACCGGGATGAATCCTACTTGGTCATGATGTATAATCTTCTTGATGAGTCTTTGGATTCTGTTTGCTAGTATTTTGTTGAAGATCTTAGCATCCGTGTTCATCAGGGATATTGGTCTGTAGTTTTCTTTCTTTGTGTTGTCTCTCCCTGCTTTGGGTATCAGGGTGATATGTGCCTCGTAGAAGCTGTTTGGGAGTGTTTCTGTTTCTTCTATTTCCTGGAAGAGCTTGAACAGGACTGGCAGTAGGTCCTCCTTAAAGGTTTGGTAGAGTTCACTAGGGAATCCGTCTGGACCTGGGCTTTTGTGTTTGGGAAGTCTTTTTAATTACTGTTTCTATTTCCTCAATGGTGATAGGCTTATTCAGGTATTGGAGGTCTTCTTGTTTTCAGCCGTGGGAGGTTATAGGACTTCAGGAATTGATCCATTTCTTCTAGATTCTCATGTTTCACGGCATACAGGCTCTCAAAGTAATCTCTGATGATCTTTTGGGATTTCTGTGGTTTCTGTTGTGATGTCACCCTTTTTATTTCTGATTCTGTTTATTTGGGTTCTCTCTTTTCCCTGTCCTTACAAGTCTTGCCAATGGTTTGTCAATCTTGTTTATTTTTTTCAAAAAAACCAGCTCTTGGTTTCATTAATCTTTTGGATTGTTTTTTTTGGTTTCCAACTCATTGATTTCCTCTCTAAGTTTTATTATTTCCTTTTTTTCTGCCTGGGTTGGGCTCCTTTTTGTTGGTCTTTCTCTAATGTCTTCAGCTGTGTAGTCAGGTTATTTATGTGGGCCCTTTCTTGTTTCCTGATGAATGCTTGCAGAGCTATAAATTTCCCTCTTAACACGGCTTTTGCCGTGTCCCACAAGTTCTTATAGTTGGTGTCTTCATTTTCATTTGTTTCCAGAAATCTTTGGATTTCCTGTTTGATTTCTTCTATGACCCATTTGTTGTTCAGGAGTGGGCTGTTCAGTTTCCAGGTGTTTGGTTTGACTCCCTGTTTCTGTGTGCGGTTAACTTCCATTTTCAGTGCATCATGGTCTGAAAAGATAGCTGACACAATTTCTATCTTTTTATTTTATTGAGGTATGCTTTGTGGCTCAGCATGTGGTCTATCTTGGAGAATGTTCCATGTGCACTAGAGAAAAATGTGTATTCAGCTTTTTTTGGCATGAAAAGCCCTGTATATATCTACTAGCTCTCTTTCTTCCATTTCTTCCTTCAGGGCCAATATTTCCTTGGTGAGTTTCAGTCTTGTTGATCTATCCATCGTTGATAGAGCAGTGTTGAAGTCTCCAACTATTATTGTGCTACTGTTAATGTCTTCTTTGAGGTCTCTTAGCAGTTGTTTTATGTATTTTGCTGGCCCCTCGTTGGGTGCATATATGTTTAGTAGTGTAATTTCTTCCTGGTGTACATACCCTTTAGTAATAAGAAATGGCCTTCGTTGTCCCTTCTAACCTTTTTCAGCCTGAAGTCTATATTATCTGATACTAATATGGCCACACCAGCCTTTTTTGGAGGAGTTGTTTGCATGGAGAATGGTCTTCCAACCTTTGACTTTGAGTCTGTGTTTGTTCTGATTATTCAGATGTGTTTCTTGTAGACAGCAGAATGTTGGGTTCAATTTTTTTAATCCATTTTGTTACTCTGTGTCTCTTAATTGGTGCATTTAGACCATTGACATTGAGAGAGATTATTGTCATCGGATTTTTGTGCCATCTTTCTGTTTGAGCTTGTTGTGCTTATGGGTTTGGTCGTATTACAGTAGACCCTTCAGTCCTTCTTTTAAGGTTGGTTTTGAGTCCATGAAGTTCCTGAGTTGTTGCTTATCCATGAAGTTGTGTATCTTTCCTTCATATCTGAATGTGAGTCTGGCCGGGTAAAGAATTCTTGGTTGAGGGCCTGCAGTTCATTCAGCCTTTTCACAATATCCCACCATTGTTTTCTTGCTCGGAGTGTTTCATCAGAGAAGTCTGCTGTAAATCTTAGAGATGTTCCTTTGTATGTGATTTCCTTCTTTTGATCTTGCTGCTTTCAGTATTCTATCTCTATCTATAGTTTTTGTCATTTTAATTAAGATGTGTCTTGGAGTATTCTTGTTGGGGTTTCTTTTTAGCAGGTATCCTACGGGCCTCCTGGATCTTGAGGCAAGTGTTTTTTTTAGTTCCGGGAACTTCTCAGCAATGATGGCTTTGACAGTTTCTTCTTCATCAGGGGTTTTTCTTCTTGCCCTTCTGGGACCCCAATGATCCGTATGTTGTTTCTTCTGGCTTCATCCCGATTATCTCTTGTTGTCTGTTCGGTAATTGTGAGTCTTTTTTTCTATCTTCTGGTGTTGTGTAGAGAATCTTTGGAGCGCGTCTTCGAGATCACTAATTCTTTCTTCAGTAGCTATTATTCTGCTATGCTGGCTTTCCACTGTGTTTTTCATTTCATTTTACCTCATTTTTTAATATATGTCATTTCCATTTGCATTTTCCTCACTTCTTCTATCATGTCCTCTTGTATTTTATTGAGTTTGCATTCCATTGCTTCTTTGAATTCCTTATGACTCCTTAACATTTCTTTCCGAAATTCCTTATCAGAGAGGTTATATAACTCATTGGTATTGCTTGGCTCATCTGGACTAGTGACTTCACTCACAGAGCTGGATGGAACTTTGCGTTGCCTTACCATTTTGACTATTGTAGGTTGCAAATGTGGGGTCTTGGATGACAGGATAGTACAGTTAGTAGGTGTCTGGTCTGTTTGCGGAGTTTGGGTGGGTAGCAAGGATGTAGGAACCAAGGTTCAGTGGTACCTCATGCAAGATAGGTAGTAAAAGGTTCGCGCGGCCGCGCTAAGCGTCCAGCGCGGTTTTGGGATGATTACGGAGCGCGGGGGCCCAAGGTTCCGTGGTGAAACCAAGGCAGTTAGCCTTGGTTTCCCGTTGATGGAGTTTCCGCTCTTCCCTGGGGCAGTTTGGGTCCGCGGAGGCGCGGGGATCACGCACACACCTGGCGGGGGGGGGGGGAGATTTTCAGCCGGTCCCAGGGGCGCGGCGCCCAAGGTTCCGCGGTGAAACCAAGGCAGTTAGCCTTGGTTCCCGTTGATGGAGTTTCCGCTCTTCCCTGGGGCAGTTTGGGTCAGCGGGAGGCGCGGGGATCCACGCACACACCTGGCGGGGGGGGGGGGGGGAGATTTTCAGCCGGTCCCAGGGGCGCGCGCCCAAAGGTTCCCGTGGTGAAACCAAGGCAGTTAGCCTTGGTTCCGTTGATGGAGTTTCCGCTCTTCCCTGGGGCAGTTTGGGTCAGCGGAGGCGCGGGGATCACACACACACCTGGCGGGGGGGGGGGGGAGATTTTCAGCCGGTCCCAGGAGCGCGGCGCCCAAAGGTTCCTCGGTGAAACCAAGGCAGTTAGCCTTGGTTCCCGTTGATGGAGTTTCCGGCTCTTCCCTGGGGCAGTTTGGGTCCGCGGAGGCGCGGGGATCACTACACACCTGGCGGGG
>JAJIBD010039324.1:0-144205 GCA_021461705.1 Cryptotis parvus | reverse complement strand
TTTTTATATTTTTTAATTTTATTATTTTCCCCCAAATATCATTACCCATTTTTGGGCATACAATTGAAAGATGCTCATGTCAGAGTTTTTGGATCCACAGTGTTCCAACACCCATCCACTCCACCCAAACCCATCTACCATCACCAATGTCCCCACCTCCTTCACCCTCCCGCACCCAGCTACTTGGCAGATTCTGTATGTCATTTCCTTCGTCTCTATATCTCGTTTCCGACAAACCTTCCTGCTCTTAGTGGGACCTGGTGCATTAAGCCGAGCATTACTGTTTCACTATTTTTTAGTGGACCCGGCCCTAGGGCGCGCTTTTGCAGATCTAGGCTTCAGACTGGTCTTTCTCGGTTTGAGTCTGTTAGGTGGGTCAGTTTTTCTCAAGCGTCGGACGCGAGGGTAGAGGTGGCTAGTGTGATGGCGCGGGTTTCATCTGGCTGCTTCCGGGACCTAGAGGCGATGGGCCAACACCCAAAACCCATCTGCCCTCCTCGGGGTCCCCATCGTCGGCTGGACTCGGCGCGAGCCTGGCTCCAGTCTCCCAGCTTGCTTGAGAAGCTCTGCATACTGGTTCCCGGGGCTTAAGTTCCTGGGCGGGTTACCCCAGGCTTCGTAAAATGGAGGAGGGAAGGGAAGCTTAGCCCTGACTCCATCTGGGAGAATTCCCAGTGATTCCCGCTTCTGGGAGCCGCCTACCTGGGCTCGAACTGGTGTCGCTCTTAGTTGATCTGGTCGTGGTTCAGTTTCTCTAGCGTCGGACAGCGGAAAGATGGTGGCTAGTGTGATGGGCGAGGGTTTCATCTGGCTGCTTCCGGGACCTCAGGCGTGGGCCAACTCCTAAAAGACCCATCTGCCCTCCCTCGGGATCCATCGTCAGCTAGGGCTCGAGCGCGAGCCTATGGCTCCAGTCTCCCAACCGGCTTGCGAAGCTCTGCATAACTGGTTCCGGGGCGGTTCCTGGGGGGGTCCACCAGGCTCGGCAAAATGGAGGAGGGGAGTGGCTTAACCCCTGGACTCCATCTGGCGAATTCCCGTGCTTCCGCTTCTGGGAGCCGCCTACCTGGGCTACGGAACTGGTCTTGCTCAGTTGATCTGTTGGGTAGGTCGGAGTTTCTCGAGCGTCCGGACAGCGAAGATGGTGGCTAGTGTGATGGGCGAGGATTTCTTCTGGCTGCTTCTTGGGGACCCCCAGAGGCGATGGGCCAACTTTTAAGAACCCATCTGCCCTCCTCGGGATCCCATCGTCAGCTGGGCTCGGTGCGAGGGCCTGGGCTCCAGTCTCCCAACCGCTTATGGAAGCTCTGCATACTGGTTCCGGGCAGTTCCTGGCGGAGTCCTGAAAGGCTCCGGCAAAATGGAGGAGGGGAGTGGGTATGGCCCTGACTCCATCTGGGAATTCCCCAGTAGGATTCCCAGCACTTCTAGGGGCCGCCTCTGCTGGGCTGCCGAACTGGTCTTTTGCTCAGTGGATCACTGTTGTAGGTGCGGTTTACTCAGCGTCGGACGCGAAGATGGTGGCTAGTGTGATGGGCGATTTCATCTGGCTGCTTCGGGGACCCCAGGCGATGGGCCAACTTTTAAAGCCCATCCTCTCGGGATCCCATCTTCAGCCTGGGCTCGTGCAGAGCTGTAAGCTCCAGTCTCTTGGCACATGAAGCTCTGCATCAAATTTTATTTTTAAATGTTTTAGGGGTGCAATCTATAAAATATTTTTTCTAATTAAAATTTAGTTTCATGTAGTTTAAATAACAGGGTCACAATAGTTCTCAAGTTTATGGTATTGATGCATAAAGTCATTACACCCACCACTGCCACCAAGGCCCATGACTGCCTACTGCTGTGCTATGCCTTACCTGGTAGGATCCAACTGGAAGTACTTTAAACAAAGTTGAATATGTATAAGCAATCAGTTACCAACAGAGTTGCTTTTGTTCAGCTTTTAATTCTGAACAATCTTTTTCTCCAAATCTTCAGCTCCTCGCAGAGGTATGGGGTGGTAGGGAAATTCTGCCTCAGCAGGACTGGCTCCTCACAAGACAAAGTCTTGATTTGTCGGCACCTGTCACTTTCAGGGGGGGGAGAAGGCATTACTCCCATTTCAAGTTAACAGTTTGATTCCCCAAATGAAGAGCTGTTGCAGGACTCCTCTAGAGCCTCTGCATCTGCCCTGGATTGCCTCCTGCAGGTCACTTCGTAGATAGGGGGGTAGTCTAAATGTGGCAGTTTATCTGACCATGTATTCTGTACTGGCTGGTATAAATATTCTCTCATGCTACCACAATCATCGTGGGACTAGCTAGATCTTACCAGCATATTTGCCTGGCCACGTTGGATCTCTAAGTAATTAGACCAGAGAGAAATGCTGTTTGCCTCCAAGCAAGCAAGCATGGCTCCCTGATAACTCAAAGGCAACTAAAATACAAAACTACCGTGAAGTAGGCAAGGGCTCTTGTGAAGGCTTGGAGAAATATTTAACTGGCATTAGTATTAGTCTTTGGTACAGAGACATGCCATCTCAAGAAACCCCTTCTCTACCCTATAAAGAGCATTTCCAGGCAGATCTTGGCTCAAAACATTAGCATATAATAGGGCCTAGGTGAGGGTGCTGGGAGAAAGTACCTAAGGGCATTTGACCCTTCCTGCTTCCCCATAATAGTGGGAGGTCTGAGTTGCAGGGTATAAAACCAGCCTGCTTCCTCTCTCTCTTTTGGGCTCTCTTTTGGGGCTTGCACTCTTCTTGGTCTTTGTCTCCTCTTTTACAGGGCCTTAACACGTGGTGGCCGCCATCTTGGCCTACGTGGCTGGGGTTCTTAGCCGGGAATCCTAAGCACAGGGTTTTTCTATTGCTGATTTGTATGCCTGAACCTGTGATAAGTAAAGCCTTTTTAAAACTGCATCGGTTCCTGAGTCTTCATCCATTCCCTCAGGCCGGAGGTAGAAGGGAACTCGCTTCCCGGCACTGTGGGGGACCCTGGTGGCCCCTAACGAAGGGGTAGGGAGCTAGGACACAACTGTTTCTCAACTGCGGCGTACCACTATCACGCCATACAGAAGGAAGGAGGTGCAAGTCAGGGGGCGGACCGCCCCAGTTGAGTGCAGAGGCCCTAGTGAGGTCTCTCACTAGGAGTAACCCCTGCACAGAGTTGCCTGTGACCTACTGAATCAGGGTGACTCAAGGTAAGCGAGAGCTGCTGGTTTTCAAGAAAAATTAAAATCTGGCTTTTAGGTGGTTGAAATCTCCTTTCTAGGTATTGGCAACTGGAAGAAACGGTTTTGAGCAAGTGGGTGGCCTGAAGCAGGCACAGGCAGCTTTGGCTGGAGGACCACTAGCTGTGGATTGAATGGCCTGGCGGAATGCATGGGAGTGTGTTTGCTGGTTAGATTCCAGCTAATGGCATTTAGAAAGAAAATGCTGTGGGAGAGGCATGGAGTGGGTGAGTGTACAAGGGTGGAGGGCATATAGCAAGGATGCGGGAGGAACTCAGTTGAAGTCTCGGCCTGTCATTCCCTGTGGCCAAATCATACTTCCCTTTCATAATCAAATTTGCTCAAGCGGGCACCAGTAACATCCTCCATATGTCCCTGTCTATCTAAGTAGAGGCCCAAGAGGCATCTGCTTTTACCAGGAACATAAAGAACCTCAAGCCATTTACAACAGGTCATAGGAATGAGGTATATAATTGTTATAAGTATTTGGCATATCAAATATGTCGCGGAGAGCTTGCCAGGCTCTGCCATGTGGGTGGCATACTCCTTAGTCACCTCTGATCTCCAGCATTTATTGATGAACCACGCTGCCCTTACTGTAACCTGCACAATCCAGGCTATGTCACTCTTCTGCTGGGTGGGGTTCTGTGAGAGGAGGTACAGATGCTTGGAAAATCGGCGGCCCTCGTGGGTAAGGAGGTAGTCTGAAGCTCTTGTGAGGAGGTCTGTTAGGGGGTGGCAGGCCAGGGCTAGGGCCCTGCATCCCTCCCGGGTGCCTCATGAGCAGCCTTAGGCACAAACCAACGTACAGCTCTACTTACATATCTGAGTCTCTAGATCAGCATACCTGGGCGGACTTGAAAAAGACTGCTGCAGGGTGGGTCTTGATGATCGGGCTGTGATAGGCTCTTATGCTGGGTGGAGTTCTGATGAGAGGGGAGTCGGATATGGAAAATCGCGACCTTGCTGGAGGAGGAAGGACGTTTAGCTCTGATGAGGCTCTGCTGGGTGGCAGGCCAGGGCTAGAACCCATACCATCCCTCGGGTGCCTCGTGAGCAGCTGGGCACAGAGAGGAGGCCTGTAGTAAATACTTGAGGAAAATACTATAAATTAAGGGTGACAGTGCCTGCTGGGGATGGTGTTAGATGTGAGATACAAGCTACCCTGAGGGATAAACTGAGGTGTCATCAGCAAGGGACCTGCCCCTGCATGCAGCTAGTGGCATCTCACATCTTAGGAAAAGCTTACGCTTCATCATGGTCATGGCTGAGGACAAGTGCTATGGGACTCTAGCTCAGGGGATCTCAGTCTTTACCATCACCAGACAACACTAAAAAAAAAATCAATGCCAGAACCTGATTCTAGTTCAGCTGGTCCAAGAGAAGTGCGGGCATCACTGAAATTCTTCCCTCACTGGGCCAGGGCGAGCTTGGAGGCTGGAGCACCAGTTTTGTAACAGGAGGCCTGGGTTCCATTCCTGGAGCTACTTGGTCCCTCGTTGGGCGTGGGCCCCCCTTTCCTATGTGGTCTTTCTCTTTTTGGGGTTCTACTCCTAAATGCTTTAACTCATTATCTCATTTTAGACAGTTCTTCCAACAATCCGGACGACCATTTCTGGTCCTCTATATTTGAGAAAGGAGGCCTGGAAGTGACAACCCAAGACCACAAGTTAGTAAGTGCAGCTGCGTGAGCTCTCCTTCACACTTGAGCTTTGGTGTGGCGGAAACTCAACACCAAAGAGTGCTTCTTCAGGGCCTGCAGGATCGAAGTCACAACTCTAGAATCCTTCCAGCTTTCTGTTGCCTATGCAATTCCAACTGAGGTAAAATTTTATCCTTTTTTTTTTTTTGAAAAATCCCTTCTTTTCTTCCTTCCCTCCCACTCCTGCCTGACTGGAGACATAGTCTCTTAGTGACATGGAGTTCATGCCAGAAAAGGTGAAGGGGAGAGCACTTCTGGAGGTGGGGTGGTGATGATATTGCCTGGGTGATGCCCCCAAAGGACAAACCAAAGATCGAAGCTGGTACTTAGCGTCAACAAATATTTTCCATGTAGTAGCTCAATTCAGTTCCCAGTGTGAAGGAAGGAGGTAGGGAAGGGACTACAGAGGGGGGAGGCGAAAGGAGGGATCAATGAGATGCAGAGGCAGAAAGGGACCACTGAGGGTATTAGAAGCTGGGGACCAGCTATCAACTTGTATTCTTTCTTCCCTAATACATCACAGATGTGGGGGCTTATATTATTGTTTCAGCCCGATGTTGAGAAGCACGTAAGCAAAGGGAAGTGAGCACCACAGGCAGTCGGCTCAGTATCTCGGATTTAGGGTTGGGTCAGGGGCAGCACCTACAGTGCACTGGGTAAGAGATCAGGTGTCTAGCTGTGGGCCTGCAGAACCTATGACCCCCACGAAGGCCTTCATCCTGGCGCGGTGGCGAGGTGTGGATCAACTCAGCTTATAGCATAAATAATGTTAAAAAGAATTAAATGTTCTACAGTGTCAGAACAAAATGGTATAGACGTTCACCCCTATAGGAAAAAATAATATAAGAAATGACAGTGTTGCTGAAACACTCTTGCAGAAAACTAGTGGCTGGCTTTCCTTTTCCTTTTTTCCAAAGTTACCCAGCCTACTCCAAGTTTCCCTCAGTAAAGAAGTTGAGAATAGGGGCCAGAGCGATAACTTAGCGGGTAGGGCATTTGCCTTGCATGGGCCCCACCCAGGTTCTATCCCTGGAATCCCATATGGTCCCAAGCATCAGCAGGGTAATTCCAGAGTTCAGAGCTAGGAGTAACCCTGAGCATTTCGGGTGTGACCCAAAAAGAAAAAAAAGTGAGAATAAGTCGGAGCAATAGGACAGTGGGTAGGGCATTTGCCTTGCACATGGCGGAGGACCTCAGTTAGATCCCTGACAGTCCCATATGGCCTGAGCTCTGCTAGGAGTAATTCTTGAGTGTAGTGCCAGAAGTAACCCCGAGCACTGGTGGGACCCAAAAAGCCAAAAAAAAAAAAAAAAAAAAAAGGCTACTGGGGGGAAGGCAAAAAGTTCAAAGTCAAAAGTAGTTTCAGGACAAAGGAACAATCATAAGGCATTTTCAAAGATTTGCCCAGAGACAGATGGCAAAGGTAGATTCTTGATACTGCTCACAATTACCAAGATGTATGTTCAGTGTTGAAAAAAAAAAAGAAAAATATTTAAGATTTTTTGTAAGGGACCATTTGTGGTGCTGGGTTTCAACTAACAATTGGTCTGCTGCATACAAGGCAAATGTGCCTTTTTGAAGTTTTGGTCTCAACTAATTTGAAGCTCACTCAACTGTCTATCTCTCTCCATATACATACTTTGCACTGGTTTCAAACTCTTAAGTCAGTAAAAATACTAACTATATACATTTTATCCCAACTTTTTTTTTTGAGAAATAGCTGGATCATGTTGCCCCTCCCCCACCCATTTTATTACGAAAAGAGTCACAGTTAATTCACTGGCTCTTCCCATGTCTTGGGATACTTTTGGGATATACTTTCTGTAAATGGACATTCAACATGTTTATAGTAAAATCTAAGGGCCCAGAGGCCAGACTTTGTAAACACACTCTTCCTGCTTCAGCAGGTCTGGCTTTAATGACAAAAGATTACTTAGAAGGAAAAAAAAGATGAATTTCTTTCAGCGTGCCACGAATATAAAACAAGCAACTGGACGTGCCCTGGATTTCGTGTTGGCTCTGCTAGGGTGGGCCTGGCTTTCCGCTGCGCCAGCATGGCTGAACACACACCAGGCTCAGGATAAGCTCTAGAGCCTCCTTCTCCTCCTCCAGCTCTTTAGAGAATCAGCGCTCCCAGGCTAGGAACCAACTCTAGGATTCTCCATTACGGGAGGTGCATGCCCAGGAAATAGGTGGAGAGCTCACTTGCTCGGAATTCCCTTAGGGCAAACCTGAGGTTGGAGAAGCCATTTCTGATGGGCAGAGCTCTGTGCCTAAGAGACCAGCACTCATGGCCTGGTGACGTCGGAGCGAGGGAAGGAAGGAGGGGTGCGAACTACGTAGGGTGATAAACCCACCACTCGGCCAGCGGCGCGCGCGTGTGTGTGCAAGTGAGTACGTGAGCAACGTGAAATCTGCTCGAGGCCTCAATGCGGAGAAGCAGGTGGCTTTGTTCCGGGATGTAAAAGAACACCAGGCTGGGGCTAGGGCCGTAGCATGCCATGGCGGGGACCCTGTTTTCTCCATTCAGGCGGGAGAGCGCGAAATTCGCCAGTGGGGTCTCGGTCGGAGACGCGCGCAGTGGCAGGAAGACCGCAGTGGGGACGAGATAACACCAGTGGCAGGCAATCAGCACCCCGATAGAGGTCGTGGCGCAGGACCCGCCGCGTCCCCAGCCAGCGCGGGCGGCCCCACGCGCCAGCCACTGGGCCGAGCCTCCAGCTCAACATTCCATTTAAAAATAACACCCACGTGCGCTGGTAAACAAGCGCGCGCCGCAGCCTGCCGCCGCGCTCCGGGCGAGCCGAAGCGGCGCGCGCCCGCCCGCCTCCCGCACGTGTCAGCCGGCTCCGCCCGCAGCGCCCCTGCGCGCTCAGTCTCCGCCCTCCGACGGGCCTCACAGCGCCCCGGAGCCCGGAGCCAGCTGCCTCAGGGCCCTAGTGCGCCCCGTAGTGCCCGGAGCGCCCGGCCAGGCTCTCCAACTTTCCTCTGGCGGCGGAACCCATCACGCCAGGTCTGCTCCGGCCGCCCTTCCCCTTCCTCTCCGTCTCGTTCTCCCTTTCCACTTTAACTCTCCCACCATCTGCGCGCGGAGGACGGGCTTTGGGATTGCCCTCTCTTTCTCCTCGCCTCCTTCCCTCCTTCCTGCCTTAGAATTTTACTCGATTGTTTATTATTTGCTGCGGGGCGGGGGCGGTGGGCGGAGAGGGGCTTCGGGAGCCTGGGACGGCTGGCCGCGGCCGGTCAGCGCGCAGCGTGCTTTGACGTGTCAGCGGCGTAGCGAATGGCTGCACGGCGCAGCGCTCCCGGGTCACGCGCGTGTGGACACAATGACATCATCTGTTTGTACGCGTCGAACTAGCTTGGTGCGTGGGCGGGGCCGTGCGTCACTTGAGTGACGGGCTCCGCGCAAAGCCCGGAGCCTGGAGTTGGGCTGCTGGGAGGACTCCTGCAAGCAACTCTTTTGGACCTTTTGTATTTGGAGCTGTTGCGGAGTCTGCTTTGGACTAAAGGAGGCCAGTAACTTGGAAGGATTTTTTTGGGGAGTTATTTATGAATAAAGGCGGATGAGACTTCTGTGTGTGTGTGTGTGTGTGGCATGTACTTTACTCTCCTTGGTGCACACACTTGACTTGAGTTACCGATCGCAAGAACTTGTAAAGAGACTCTTCTACCCTAAGGAGAGTACTTTGTAAAGTTTAAAACATGCACAACTAGGGGGCTATACCGTCATCTTCAGATTTAGAAGTAATTTTCCATTTAGATTGGAAGTGAATTCCTGCTTCCTGACTGTTCAAAGCCGGCTCCTGTGTTTGGGAATAGGGACACGTGCTGTTTTTCTGAGTTGGTTTGCACTCCGCAATCTCTTTGACCAGGAAATCCAAGAGAAGTGGAGCACGATTGAGGTCGAGCGCCTAAGGTAGAGATTCAGCGCAAACCCTTTTGGTGGCCGATCAAATCGGAGGGTACCAGCTGATCGAAGTCCCGCGGCACCAACATCTTCGCGTGTCAGTATTTCCCGCCGAGTTAACCCTTGGCGGTCACCAAGTCACCAATGTGACTTGGTGTTTTGATTCACTAGGGCGGGCCCGGCTACCCGGGCGCAAGGCTTGGAGACACCCCCTTACCCACACACACACCCCGACGTGGCCAGGGCCCTTCCCCGAGTTGGAGATGCCACTCCCTGCGCTCCGCCAGGCGTTTGAGGCGTTGCACCCCCTAGCCCCGTCTTCTCCGCCTTCCGCGCCGCGCTTTGTTGTTGAGGCTCTCGGGAGGGAGGAGGAGCCCGGCGGCGAAGGCTGCGGGAGCCCGCCGAGTCCCGGCCCGCAACCCCGGGACCGGCCGCGCAGGCGCGCGTGAGCACATAAACACGCGCCTACATTCACACACACGCGCGCACTCACGCTCGCGCCCTTGGGCCCGCCGCCCAGCCCTCCCCTGGGCGGAGACCCGCCCGCCCGCCGTCAGCCTAGGTTGAGGCACCCTGCGTGTATCTATAACTTTGTGCTGCTGCCGCGGCTGTCCTGCTGGTGGAAGGGAGGACGAGGAATGTGGAAGGCGGCGGCGCGCAGGCTGACAGGCGGGTCCTGGCGCGGGCTGCGGCGGCCGGAGCGCCTCTCCTTCGCCCAGCTTGCGCGTCCCTTCTTCGCCGCGCCCCGGGCTGGAGCGGGATCGTGCGTCCTCCCGGCTCGTCCCTGAAGGGAAGGAACCGAGGTAGGCGCCGGTGCTTGTGCAGCGGGCGGCAGCCTTCCCGGTGACTCCGGATCTGCTTCCGAGCTGGGCCAGGCGCTTCCCTTTTCCCTCCCCGTGACTCCGTGTGGGCGCCCCTTCTCTCTAGCTCGTGTTTTTTAGAGGACTTGGTGAATGGGGGAAAAACTGTCAAGATGGCAGCAGCGGGTGCAAGGAGGTGATGAGCGTGCTGGCTGGGCTTTCAGGCGGCGGGGAAGACTTGGCGCTGCCCGACCTGTTGGAAGATTTCTGTTCCGACTTCCCTTCCCCGGGCCTTCAGGGAGAGGGGAGGGTGGAGGGCGCTAGAGCCGCGAGAGCCCCACCCCAGTGGCCGCTCCTGCGGGACTCGCCCCTTGGCGGCCCGCCAGGCCCCAAACCCCCTCCCCATCCCATCTTCCCGGCCAGTCTTTCAGGTTGGTTGGTAAGCAGGGCCAGGCTGCACAGGAGCGCTTTTGCCCTCCCGGCCCACAGGCACAAGGGGGAGGGAGGGCTGCCCGCGCTGTCCCCGGTCGCTCTGCAGCACGGGGGTGACTCGGGGAGCACGGAGGCTGTAGGGCCGGGGGAGGGGCGAGGAACCTGAGACGCCGCTGACTTTGGTGCCGCGGCGGGAAGCACTGGGCGGGCCCAGGCGGGAAACGTAAACAAACGCACGCCCGCCTCGGCTCCGGGCCCCGCGGCTGAGCTGCGCCAACCTGGCTGCGGCGCGTTTTAAAGGCGCGGCCCGCGCCCCTCCCCTCCCCTCCCCTGCCTCCCCGCCCCGCACCTCGCCCGGGGAGACCTGCAGCCGGGGCGGCGGCGGCTGGGGGGAGGGCTACCCGGGCCCGCCCGTCGATTCGCTCCGGCTCCCCGCGGCCTGGCCAGGGGGGGGCGTCTGCTGCGCCAGGTTCGCCCAGGACGCACGTCTCTAGGTCTGCCCCTGCTCCGGGAGGCGGGCGCGGTGCCGTAGGCAGCGGCGGCGGGCAGGACTGGCCGAGCGCTGGGCTCCAGCCCGCGCTAACCAACTCTCCTTCTCCCCGTCTCGTGCTTCCTAGGCGGCGTCGGTAGCAGCAGCGGCGCCCGGAGCCCCAAGCCTTCGCGGCGCCCCGTCCCTCCTCCGCCGCACCCCGCCCGGGCCGAAGGAGAGCGCGGGCTCGAGCCGCGGGCGGCGAAGATGGCTGAGACGCCGGCATCGCTTCGGCCGCTCTCGCCACTCGAAGTGGAGCTGGACCCAGAGTTCGAGCCCCAGAGCCGGCCGCGCTCCTGTCGTGGCCCTGCAGAGGCCGGGCTCCAGGGGGCCCGGCCAAACCCTCGGGGGAGGCGGCCGCGGGCTCCATGTCCCGGGGAGGAGGACGATGAAGACGACGAGGACGGCAGCAGCCGAGCCGGCTCGGCCATGACGATCGGCGGCAGCGGGGAACGTCACGCTGAGCTCCGGGCTGCTCCTGGAGGACTCGACACGCCTGCTGGCGCCTGGCGGCCAAGACCCCGGCGTTGGGCCAGCGTCGGCGGCAGGCGCGCTGGGCGGCGGGGCGCGAACGCCGCTGCAGCTCCAGCGGCCGCTGCCACCGCCGCAGCCGGGGGCGGCAGGGGGCTCAGGGCAGCCAAGGAAATGTTCGTCGCGGCGGAACGCCTGGGGGTAACCTGTCCTACGCCGAGCCTCATCACTGCCAATCGAGGCTCTTGGACAAACGGCTCACCCTGTCCCAGATCTACGAGTGGATGGTCCGCTGCGTGCCCTACTTCAAGGATAAAGGGCGACAACAACAGCTCCGCCGGCTGGAAGGTGCGTACCCACCTGGGGAGGCCAACCCGCCGCCGTTCGGGCCTCCTGCGCAGCGCACCGCGCCGGGATGCGTCGGGGCGCGCCCGGGGCGGGGCTGGTAGCCAGGCTTAGGGAGGCCCCGTGCGACCCCCAGAGGAGGGAGGAACCTAAGGGACAGCCTCGGGGAGGGGGCTGGGGGCGTGGGAGCTTCGGCCACGGCTAGGGAAGGAAGGACTAGGCGGGCTTGACGCGTTTGCTGGATTCGAGGGGGTCCCGGAGGAGGTAGGTACTCGGCCTTTGGCGTGGAAGTCCGGGAGTTGGGGCGCGGCGGGGGCCGCTGCCGGTGGAGCGAGGGGACCCAGGCGTGTAGGATGCTCGGTGGCAGGGAGGAGGTGGTTGCGTGTGCCATGCGGGCCTCAGTTGCGTTGGCACTCCTTTAGGGAACCACGGCCCTCTAGCCCCAACTTTCGGGCTGGTCTGTTGTTAATTCTCAGGGCACCGGGAGCCAGTTTAGAAGCTGCAGCTTTAGCAAACCTTGGCCTCTTCTTCCCTGCCGGTGCTCTTGTCTTCATTCCTTAGGGACGTGTTTTGGGTAAACCTGCCCCGGGCTTAGCCTCTCCGATATCTGGGGACCTAGAAGGACCACCTCAATGGGGCATGGCACACCTGCTGCTCTGCGGAAGCCTGGAACTGCCTTTGGGGGCTTGGAGAAACTTAGCGCTTCCTCCTGGCTCTCGAGAGGGGAGTTAGGTGGCAGCGCCAGGGCACAATGGCTTCTCCTTACAAGTGAACCTGAGGAGAGGCGCTCTACCGGCCTTCTCCTCTCTGGGCGCTGGACACGTGGTCAGAGAGAGGTGTGGAAAGACCTATGATGTAAATGGCTTCCTTGCAGTTGGGCATCCGAAGAGATGAACTCCTCTGACCAGGCTGGGCTGTTGATAACCTAGCTGCTTCCTGGGTTCTTCTTCCTCTTGGCCTCATCCCCAAGACAAAAATATCTCAGTAACCTGCCTGGGGGAGGGGAAGCGGGGAATGCTTTCACTTACCAGGTGCTTCTATGGTACAAGTTAGCTTTTGCCTTGTGTTTTATTGAAGTAGTTGCTTCTCCTGGCCCTTCCTTCATTGTGTTTGGGCTAGCCTATATTTTCTGGGCTCCAGTATGGAATAAGAACAGTTAAGCCACAGTGAGTGAACTGACCCATTGGATAGGAAACTATGTGAAAAAGCTAGAGAATTTATTGCTTAAATACTGCAAAGCACCTTTACGGACACTTTTCATGACCAGAATATAATGAATGGCCTTGGTCAGGTTATTGAGCAAAACATGTGCCTTGGTATTATTCACCAAATCTGCTCATTTCCTTGAAGTGATGCTGACAGTATGAATTTCATATTTGACTTAAGTATATTACTTTGCAAAAAGAATGTCAGTTTTTGTGATAAGAAGATTTTTATCGAAAAGGATGAGACTTAGGTCCATTTCAGAGCAGTGCTAATGTAATACTGTACTAATGTAACTTTAAAGCTGTTTTTGCAGGTAATAGGAAAGGTTAGTTTATGTATAATGTAAGGGAGTTTACTGAATCTAAGAAGGTTGGTGTTGGTTCTGTAATATATTTTTGTTTCTCGCGCCTGAAACTTAAGTCTTGCTTGTTTTGAACTTAGTACAGAGAATCTGTTAAAAATTATATTTTAGTTTTAAAAAAAAGCAGAGGAAGGGTTTTCACCTTTCCTGGATCTTTTCTAAGATTATAAAAATCAACAAATAACATTTCTTTATGAAAATAATAAGGCTAATAAAGATAATAGTTTAACAGTGTTTGATTTTTCTTGAAGATTTGCTTGAAGAAATGTTATTAGCAAAGTGTTCTTGACCTGAAAATGGGATATGGCAGTATTTTTCATGTAGGCTTGAGATAGAAAATTTGGGCCCACTGTTAAACTTTGTGGTTTGATGTTGTAGCCAGGTTTCGGTCTTAGGTTTTTCCGTCCTTCTTTTAATTTCTCTTTTAAAATTTTAGGAAATAAATTGTAAGTGAAACTCTTTCAGTTTGCAATTGAAGTTGAAGTTCAGTATGTTTAATGCGGACACGTAGTTTATGCTTATTTTTTCTTCAAATTTTTCATTGGTTTTGAGTATCACATAGCAGCCTAATCCTTGAAGGCCATAGAAATATAATCTAGTTGGAGGGTTTTGTTATAGGACCTTCTTCAAAAGATGCAGCCATGCAGGAACTTCTAAAATCTTTGATGATGAAGCAAGGTCCTTTGAAACTGTGGCAAGTTTGATATTCTGATTATGACTAATGTCAATCTTTTTTGCTTGTCCGTGGTTAGTGGGGGGTGGAAGAAGAGGTAAAAGGGAGAGGTCAGGAACTTCGCTGTGACCCATTTCCATGCGTCGAGTTTCAGGAGGTGATTGCTGTCATTATGAGTCATTTTGGAAGCGTGCATGTGCCTTGAAACCATGCTACTTTCATTCTGAGATGTTAGGCTGGGTCCAGGATTTCCTCTTCTCACGTGTGCACCTAGTCACAGTAGTTACAGTCTAGAGGGTTTGCCTTGCTACTTTCATTGCTTTTTGGCCTCTCTGCATTATGAGGGGTTATGACAAAAGTTTTGTAACCCAAGTTAACACCTTAACACCAGAATGAAAGAACCTGAAAGAGTCTTAGAGAGTCACCACCAGGGGTTTGAAGGCCTGCTTGTATGATAGAATCTTCTAAAAGTTTAAAATACCAATACCCAGAGATGCCTATTTAATCGAACTAACATGTGGCGTAGCATTTTTTCTTTTTCTTTCCAAGTTTTTCAGGTGATTCTGATGTACAGCCGGGATGAGGTTTATTTATCTCCTTCAGTCCCTTATTTTATAGTTGAAGAACCTGATTTTTCAAGTTAATGACTTTTCTAACATCATGCAACTAGTTACTGCGGAGGTCATTAGCCACAGTTCTAACTAAGGTCTGTGTTCTGTATCACACTATCTTCTTAAATTGATGTTTTTCCTATCTCTTTTAGCAAGCAAGGAGTAGTCTTTCATAAGCAGAAGTTGCTTTCCTGAAAAGCAAGTTTGTCTGAACCATCGTTCTTTTAGCAGAGCAGCCGATGATTATTTCCCTATCCCTGGAAGTGCTGAAAGTGGCAAATAACTACTACATCAAAACCCTCAACATGGTAACAAAAAGTCTGAGGTTTACTTAAATTTGTCACCTGCAAATTGTGTCTGGAGGAAAGTGAGGCTGTCTTAAAGGTTCTCTTCTCTGGCATTGAGTAGAAATGAAGACTCAGATGTGGTTACAAGTGGGGAAAGGTTACATTTTCCTTTAACTCAGCTTAAGCTTGCTTGCACTGGACCGTGGTAGAACTGCTGAGCTTTCTTGGTTCCTCCTCTTCTGGGCAGACTTCTGGGACTCCAGGGTTTCTGCGGTAAGCACTGCATTTCCCCAACGTTCTTGCCTACAGCCCCACACTGACATTTTCTGTGGGTCAAGACACAATCACATTAGGTGGATGGGGTTTCTGTGGTAGCTTCAGAAATGTTGTGTTGACTATTCCAGCTGCTTGCAGGCTCCTTCAGTGGCCCAGAGTCAGCCTGCATGTGACAATGTATAGTTTTTGGCTCTCTCCCAAGTTTTGGGACAAAAAAAAATTGAGGGCTGGCCTGCCATGGACGGCTTCTTTATGTCTTTCCTTCTTCTGTTTCTTTAGATTAACTACAGCTAGTGCCTTCTCTACACACTGTATTAAGAAGTCAGCATTTTTAACGGCAATTCTTACATTAACTTTCACAAAAATTTTCAAATTGAACAAGACATTCCCCACTGGCTGGTGATTTTGGCCTCATTGGGTTTTGGAGCTCTTCACTGAAGGGTCAGTTATGGCTGTGTGGAGGAATTAACCCTCTGCTTGGCCAGGTTGCCAAAACGCTGTTGTGTCATTTCCTTGGGCAGAACTCTCGTTGTCAGTGATTCTTCACTGATATACTTCCTCTTTCTACAGCAGCAGTACACAGGGGACTGTCTTTCCTCTTTTCAAAGCTGTGTCGTCGCCCTGTGAAGTGAAGAAATTGGCCCTTTCAGACTTTGATCTGTGAGCCCCGTGTGTTTTAAAAAGAAGCTAAGTGTTTGTTTTGGTAGGTTTATCTCCCTTCTTAGAAATTGAAATGACACTATAACAGGCTTATTTTTTAGAAGATTTTAGGAGGGCTCTATTTTAAGAGAATGACACCACAGAAGAACATTTTGTAGTTATTTTTTTTTTAAATACTCTGCTTGTGATTCTTCTTAAGACCCACAAAATGTTTTCATTTGGAAAGCGTTAATGACAAGGAATTGTCTTACTGCAAAGTTTTATTTTTGGCTTAGAAAAAGTTTAGCAGTCACCATCCGCTCGAAGAACTAGAGAAAACAGAGTTAAGATTGAGACCTGTGCCATCTGGTAAAGTATCCTATTCAAAATAGCTGATAAATTAAATTCCAGATTCTTGGAGCTGGAGAGAATTGAGGAATCATTTTTTTCATTGCCACTTTAGGAGCAGACTTCATATTCCTTTTTTTTTTTCTTTTTGGGTTATACCCGGCAATGCTCAGGGGTTATTCCTGGGTCTGCACTCAGGAATGAATTACTCCTGGCGGTGCTCAGGGAACCATATGGGATGCCAGGGATTGAACCCGGGTCTGTTGCATGCAAGGCAAATGCCCTACCTGCTGTACTATCACTCCAGCCCCTTTATTCCATTCTTGACACCTCGTTTTTCTCCAAGTGTTTTTCTGTATCACAAACTGAGGGACCTCAAGGGAGCCATTTTGGCTTCTTGCTGCTGTGGAAGGCGCCGGGGCTGCATATCTCTAGGTAGGTGAGGCGTCGTGGGTGGGAGGTGGGTGAGAGTCCGTGGAGTGAGGTGAGGTTACATGGGTGGCTGTGCGGTGGGTTAGCATCAGTGGGTGTGAGGTGGCTTAGCGTGAGAGGATGTGGCACCTGGTGCACGGCAAGTGAGCAACAGATCACTGAGAAATGCTTGTCAGCTACTTGTATCACATTTCATTCGCTCCGTGAATATTTACTGCAGACGAGCCGTGTGCAGGGGCGGACTCTGCGGGTGTAGAACTGTAACACAGGAACGTGAGCATCCAGCTAACCAGAGAAGACAAAAACATGCAGTGTGCTTCGGCGTCGTTCATGCTCTGCCTTTTTTTTCCTCATCTGTACTTCTGCTTTCTTCGTGTTTGAGCTCACTGTAGAGAAGTTCCTGGCAGGAGGCAAAGTTGGTGTCAAGTTCTAGCTCGGGCCGGTCTCTTGCTTCTCTGCAGATGGGTTTTAGCTTGCTCTGGAGATAGAAGGCCATTGTGTCCTGGCTCCTGAGCTTCGGGCTGCTGGGGAGAA
Organism: Cryptotis parvus; assembly: GCA_021461705.1. Lineage (NCBI taxonomy): Eukaryota > Metazoa > Chordata > Mammalia > Eulipotyphla > Soricidae > Cryptotis > Cryptotis parvus. The sequence goes on along the minus strand of JAJIBD010039324.1, from coordinate 127,436 downwards.
GCCGGGGATGCTGCCAGTCCACCTGTAGAAGAGCGCACCTGTGGCCCTGTGCCACCTGGGATCCTTGGTTGTGTCTATGTGCCCTGGACGAGGATCTGAATCCTTGAGCTGTGCTGCTCCTTGCCTCATATTTCTAAGTAAAAGAGACCTTATAGAATATCAAACTGTTTCATTTTACAGGTGAGGCACAGGCCAGAAGCATGGGAGGGACTGACTAGGGACCCATAGCTCCAAGGGCAGCATGAAGAGTTTTCCTCAGAGCCGCCGCTGCAGGCACTGCGGTCTCACAGCTGTCCGTGTCAGCGCCTGGCCTCCACTTCTGCAAACTCCCCTTTCATTTGTTCTTCTCTGCTGTTTCTTCCCTGCTTTCTAAACTGGCTCACACCGGTCGGAGTTAGCATCATAGGGAAGCCTGGATTCAAGTAACTGTTCGCTGAACGACAGTTGAGAGTCTGCCCTCTGTATGTACCCTTTCATGACGTGCCATGTTCTCTCTGGAAGAGACTTGGGGATTTTTCAGGGTTCTTACCTACTTACGGGAGCAGAGCTGCTGCAAGTTGTCTGAATGTTCGGCATTTTGGTTATAGTCCCTTTCATTCATTCACTTGATTGATTGATTGGTAACTCATACCTGGGAAAATCGAAGCTGAATATGAAAGAAAAGTGATAACAAGCAGTCTTTGAGATGTCAGGGTGCGAGTCTTCTGGGTGTTAGCGTGCAGTTAGACTGGTAGTTATTTATATATAACCTCCCGATTCTGATGGCATTGCTCCTGAGACAGAGTCAGTAGCTAACCATTTTATTCTGAAATGACTTTTTCACCTCTTACTATCACAGTTTCCTCAATTGAAAAAAAAAATCAAGTACAAAAGCAGGGACCGATAGAATATTGGGATATCTTGTTCCTCTTTTGTGAACACTCACGTGTGCAATTGGAGTATGTTTTTGAGCTGGGCTGTTCTAGAATTTGTGTCTTCCACCTTTTTTATTTAGGCCTTTTGGAGGGGATTTTAATCTTCAGACATTTCGCTGTGGCGCATCAGTTATTGTTGTGGGGTAACTATACAAAGTGAAACTAATTTAGTGCCAGAGAGATAGTACAGGGACTGAGGTGCTTGCCCTGCTTGCAAACAACCTGGATTCTATCCCCAGCTCCCAGGTGGTTCCCTGAGCCCACCATAAGTGACCTCTCAGTGCAGAGTCAGGAGTAAACCCTGAACATAGCTGGTGTGACCCCCAAAACAAAATAAGAAACCAAAGTGAAACTAACTTCTCTGATGGCCGTGGTCTTTTCTGTAACTTGCTCAAGCACTTGTGTGTTGTGAACAAGAGAGGTTATTCCTGGGGGGCTTGCCTTGAGTGTCCCCCTGCTCCACTGGAGAGAGGGGGTGAGTGCAGAGGTCAGAGAAGCTCATGCATATGGGTAGTGGGCAAGACCACTAAGGAATCCTCCAAATAAATGTCCTCTGTGTAACCCAAAAACACATCCACAAAGATTCATTGGGCAGTTTTCAGTAAGTTTTTGTAATTTTTTTCTTTAGTTACCCCAATGTAGTTTTTTTTCTCTTTGTGTTTTTACTTTTTGTTTTTATTGAATCACTGTGTGATGGACCGTTATAATGCTGTTCACGATGGGGTTTCAGTCACAATCTTCCAAAAACCCATCCCTCCACCAGTGTGCATTTCCCAGCACCAGTCTGCCCCATCAATGTAGTTTTTATTAAATGAAACTTAGATGGCAGGGGAGGGAGCTGGTGGCTGAGTGATAGTACAGCTGGTAGGGTGCTTGCCTTGCAAGCAGGTTCAATCCTTGGACCCTCATATGGTCTCCCGAGTTCACGAGGAGTGATCCTTGAGTACAGAGCCAGGAGTAAACCCTGAATATTGTCAGGTATGGCCCAAAAATGAAAAAAAACAAAACCAACCAAAAAATTGAACAGAACCAAAAATCCCACACACCAAACAAACCATCATGGCTTGAATGGGCAAGCAGTTTTTATAACTTTGTTTCTATCAAGGTGTTTGAACATGTGTATGAGAGAATTTGTAGAATTTTTTTTCTTTTGCTTTTGATGTTTGGTGAACTTAATAACTGATTCCTGAAGCCGTGGAGAGTTTATTTTAAATCCAGAGCCAGCAGAGGGAGTACACAAGTCTTTAAGCTTGTTTTGAGTATTTTTCCTCACAATGCTAAAAGAATACCTTGACTTAAAACAGATGTACAGTGCTTATAAATTTTTTAGAAGAAACCCTTCTAAGGTTTTCTAAACTCTTCTAAGATATATGGGCCACTTGCTATTCCCCCAGTGGTTCACCTAACAAAAGCACTTTTAGTTGAAAGATGGCCCCTACTGATTTTCATTGGCTACCCCAGCACCTAATGCTCATCTTGACATAACATCATGCTTTCCTGAGAGAGTCAGGTGTTCTCCTTCCACGGATCAGTACTGTGTTTTATAGTTCTCTTGTGTTTGGGATATTTGATATTTTCCTAGGCTATATATAGTTACTCCATAGGGGAGATTTAAAAAATGGATAGTGTTTTACGGTCAGAATTAGTAATCATGGATCCCCCGAGGATTTTAATTGAAGACATTTAAGGTTACATAATGCTGTGATTTGTTGCCTCCTGCCACTTTGCCCCATCTTTTGGTAGTGGTGGTTCATTTTATCTTTCCTCCCTTTCTTTTGTTGCTGCTGGGGCAGTAACCAGGGATGGTAAGTACGTGTTTCATTATGGCGCTTCCTGCACATGTGGGATCCTGCCCGATTGACTGTGCTGCTTGCTTGGCACATGGGTAGCTGACGCCCTCTCACACCTCTGCTTGCAGGGGGTTGCACACATCTGACTGGAGATTGTACATTCTGTTGTGGCCCCTGGGGTCCCAGAGCAGAACCGGTGGGATCTCTGGTAGTCTCCGGTAGCAGTGCTGATGGCACCAGGAATGGAACTCAAAGGCTCACACTTGCAAGGAGGTGCTGGTCTTTTTTTAATTAAGCATTTTATTACACCACCGTGAGATATACAATTACAACCTTGTTCATGTTTGGAGGTTTGGTCACATAGTGTTCCAGCACCCGCCCTCCACCAGTGCCCATTTCCCACCACCAATGTCCCCAATTCCCTCCCCCTCCCATAGCCTGCCTAAATGGCAGTTCTTTATCTCTTTTCTCTCTCCCTCTCTCTCTTTTAAGGGAGCTGCTGTTTTGCCCTTGAGCCACTCCCAGGGTCCTGTTTTAATTTGGGAACTGTAGTTGGTTGGTGAATATCTCCCTAAAATTCATGGCTTCCTGAAACCCCAGAAAGTGACCTTTCTTGAAAACAGGTTCTTTTATAGAGGTAGTTAATGAATCAGTTGAACAATGGAGGCTTTTATGATGTCCTTAAAAGGGTGTGAGAGAATACTTTAGGTAGAGAGAGGGGCCGTGTGGAAACCTGGATAAAAAGTTGAAGAAATGGGGAACGGATAGCATAGCACAGCGGGGAGGGGCATTTGCCTTGCATGCGGCCGACCCAGGTTCGATCCCGAATCTCATATGGTCCTCTGTGCACTGCCAGGAGTAACCCCTGAGCATCTCGGGTGTGACCCAAAAATAAAAAAAAGTTGAAGAAATGTAGATTTAAACCAAGGAACACCAGGTTTGCCAGAAGCTTCTAGAAGGGGCTAAGCAAATTCTTCTCCTAGCTCTTGGAGAGGAAGCCAGAACCTGCAGGCAGTTTGGCTTTGGGCATGTAGCATCTGATTCTGTGGGAGAAGGCACTCCTGTTGTTTGCATCTCCCGAATTTGTGGTTATTTATCATGGCAGCCCAAGAAAAAAGACAGGGCTGGAGGAGATGGGCAAGGTTGCAGACAGAGATGCAGGCATAGAAATCTTTTATTTTCTTGTCTGCTTCTCAGCTGTGATTGTCATACAGTGTTAATTTCAGGTGTGCGATGTAAAAGATGCATTATTTGTGCGCATTGAAGAATGGCCACCAAAATAAGTCTTAACTTTTATTGTCAAGAAACATTGTTTTTCCTGCAAGAAACATTATTTTTATTATTTTTGAGAACTTTTATTTGTTTTTATGCACCATACATGTCGGTGCTCAGGGATCACACCTGGCGGGGCTTGGGTGACCATCCATGGTGCCTGGGATTGAACTTGGGTTGGCCCTTTGCGAGGGCAAGTGCCTTAACCGCTTTAACTATCTCTTGTATAGTATTGAGAACTTTTAACTTATGCTCTTAGCAACTTTAATATGTGACACAGTGTTGCTTAACTATAGTGATGCTGTACTTGGATTATTTTGAGTCAAATTTGTTCTTTTTTTGGTTTGCTTACCTTTTGCAAGGGTTTTATTTAACGAAGATAATCATATAGATACTGTTTTCTGCTCATGGTTTTTACTTCTCCAACCTGCTCTGAGACCCATTTTTGAGAAGCCTGAATTCTTCTGTTTCCCAGTTAGAATGCCGGACTCTCCCTCTCATTACTAATTGCATATGTCTTGAACTCCCCCACTCTCCATCCTTCACTATTTATTATCCATTTTTTAAAAAGGTACATTTCCACTAATACTTGCATTAACCCTTCAGAGTGCTGTCTGGTGTGCTTATCTTAGAATTACAGCTGACTCAGGTGACTATCAGCTTTGGGCGAGGCGAGAGTGGTCTTCCACCAGTGACCTAGGTTCCTTCCCTTGAGTTTTGCATGAGCTCATATTCACTTGTAAAAATAGAATCTGTAGATTGCAGAGATAGTATAGGGGTTATGGTTCTCTCCTTGCAGGCATTTGGCCTGGGATTGATCCCAGCAGGGCCCCAAAGGATCTCTTAGCACAGACCCGGGAGTAAATCCTGATCACCATTGAGTGTGCCTCCGAAACAAAATTATTTTGTGAGAAGCCTGTTGGTTTGGGCATTCTCACATGACCCTGGCTTACTATAGGTCAGATGCAAAGTGTACTGCTTAGAACTAACAGAGTGAAACATAGTATTTAGAAATCCTTTTACTTAAGCTGTGATCTCTGAGGCATTTCTGTCCTTGGAGACAGGATAATCAGTGTGTTAACTAGATGAATACAGACAATGTCACTAAGAAAAATGGATTTCAGGGGGAAAAATATGAGGAATTAAAGGTAGTAACTTGTTTTCCAAATCAGATATCATAATTAAAGATATTAAAAATATTTTTTTTGAGGTGGTTGACTTTTTTGCAGTGAAGTAGCTAAGGAGTTTTAAAGGCAGACTTCCAAGATGGAAACAAAATGTTACATAATGCAAGTTGCTGGCCAGGTGAAAGTATTCCTTGGTGAAAATGTTACTGCTTTTGTCTTTAAGGTAAAACAAATGTATGAGTTCAACCTAAAAGGATGATTTTAATTGGCTCTAGGAATGCAGTACCTGTGTACCCTGAGATAAAATTGGCCGACAGAATATTAATCCCGTGGATTAGGAAACTTTTCAGAACTCTCAGCTTTATAGTCAAGATAGGTGAGTGAGGGCCGGATAGTGCCAGAGGAGAGCAGACTGAAACCCAGTGATAACTGTGCCATGGGCAGATGTTGAATGTCGCCAGGGTGGGGCAGGAGGCAGTTGGCAGTAGAGCGCGTCACTGGCCACTGGGTGGACTTTCAAAGGGGTGGTGCTCTAAGTTTTAGCCTGAAATCTAAGGAGGGCATAACGTTTTATTAACCAAAGAGCTTGTTCGCCATCGCCTTGAAAATTGGTACTGCATTAAAGAGATCTAGTGGTTAGTTGTCATTACTTCATAAAATTCATATCTCAAAACTGCTGTTTTTTAAGTGTCATAATTGTTTTAAAAATAATGCTTTTTTAAAAAATTAGGTATTTTATGATGATGCCTGATTCCATATTTCATATTAAACTGTGTTGATTGATGTTCTAGTTTGCATGTGGTCAGATTTGGGTTGAATTCCTGGTACTACATGTTTGGTCCCCTGAACTTCACTAGGAATGGTCCCTGAGCACAGCCAGATGTAGACCCCCCAAAAAATAATAATGGGGGTCAATTTGATCAGGTATGTCTGTGTACCATTGAGTAACCCTGAGAAGCTGGAGTGGTCCTGATTATTCTCGAAATATGTGGTCTTACGAAAATGTGGTCCTGATTATTTTCGAGGTCTCATTGCATTCCCATGGTGTGAGTGTGCTTGCTCTGACACGCTTAGGCTCCAAGGCTCCTGATAGTCTTCCTGGGTGAGCTCGTATACTATTTCTTGAAATGAGTGACCTAGATCAGGCCTTCTATCTCCAATGCTGTCCAATAAAGGTAGACTTACAGCCCGGAGTTGGAATAGATGCATGTCCTCCACTGAACCGCATAGTCTAAATCAGTCCTTAGACTCTTCCCTTTCCGAGAAAGACCCTCTTTGCTGGCTGAAAGATGAGGATCTTTCAGATCTGGGCCGTATTTAGGCTTTACCACACTCAACTTCATGTCACTTGCTAAGATTGATTTTGACTGTAGGCATCTTACAGCAGGCAAGGACTTCTTTGAGTTCATTTGTGGGCAGTTGCTACTGGATAAGTGAGGTGCGGTGTGTTGTTAAATGTAGAAAGCTAATTTGGACCAGTGCAAACTGTGGTGCTTTTACCCAGATTTTAAACTAACAACTTCTAAGTACTATTGGAATATTTAGAATGTTTGCATTTGAAGAGCTGGAGAGCTGGTCTTCAGAAAGAAGACCACCCACTGGGCATAAATTAGGGAAGAGAACACTCCAACTAAGGTGGAGGAAAAAGTGCCTCTGTTGGGGGTGGGGAAGAGAGAGGGAAACTGAGGACATTGGTGGAGGGTAGGGGACACTGGTGAAGGGATTGGTGCTGGAACCGTGTATGCCTGAAACCCAGTCGTGAGTAACTTTGTAACACATGGTGATTCAATTAAAAAAAAGGGGGGGATGTTTCTTTCAGAAACTACTGCTTATTTTTCGGTTGTATACCATAAGTTTCTTTTTTTTTTTGGGGGTGTCACACCTGGAGATGCTCAGGGATTACTCCTGGCTTTGCACTCAAGAATTACTCCTGGCTGCGGTGCTCAGCTACCATATGGGATGCTGGGGAGTCAAACCCCAGTTGGCCACGTGCAAGGCAAACACCTTACCCGCTGTACTATCGCTCCAGCCCTGCACATCATAAGAGAAATCAGTTAAAATCGTTAATGCATCAACAGTCAGAAGTCTTTTTTCCCTCCCCAGGCTGCCATTCCTTGCCCTGTTGAAGTTAGAGAGATAATTGCATCCTGTGTCTGTCTTTGTTACCTGCCCCAAGAATCCCAACTCTGTTCACTGGCCACCAGAAAGCATGTTCTGTTTGTACTGATCTGTTTTGTGTTCATCATTCTGCCTGAAACAGTCGTAAAACTGTCGAACATACCCCCCCACCCCCTCCCTTTGTCACACAGTCACCACATAACTGCATTTCTCAGGAAGAAGAAGAAAATAACTTGGTTTCATCCCTCTGAACCACATGATTTTACAACTTTGAAGACTCATTTGTCAGCGGGGTTACTGGCAAAATTTTCCCAGTGACCAGGTCCTCTGAGAGTTCCGTTTGAATCTCTTTCCTCTTGCCCCCTTTCAAAAAAAGCATTTGATCAGAGGTAAATTTTACTTTCCTAGTACATGTTTCCAACCTTTAAATTACTTGTCTGTGAAAAACTAAAACTCTGTTCTCAAACCCCTGTTAACTCTTCTGAAATAAATAGTACCCCTTGTTAAAAAAGGCTTCCCTCATAGATTCTTTGGATGGAGACCAAGTCTTTGGTAAATGAGGACACTTCTTGCCCATTCAGCCCTTTCTGGGATTTGAACCTGAGACAGCCAACAATGGGGTAATCTTTAGATCGCTCTGAGAAATGAAGAGCCGCAGTTTCACTTTTCTGGTTGCTTCCAGGTGCTGCCACATCTTCTCGGTAGGTCTGTATTTTATTACTACACGTTATTAAGAGGGTTGTGCTTCTTTCCTCTCTCTTACATTCTCCTACAACCTCTCCTTTACCTTCCCTTTAGCACTAGTGGTTCTCAACCCTGCCCGCATTGGAGATACACCTGAAACTGTGGGAAACACATCTGCCTCCTGTTCCATATATACCCCATCATCTGGGCCAGATTTTTTTTTTTTTTTTAATGCGGGACCTGGGCATTTCTCTTTTTCAAAAAGTTTTAGAATGTTACAGTGCACACCGGGCTTGAGAACCACTGTCTTCTCTATGGGAAGATTATATGTTGGAGTTTGCCTCCCTTGCAGTGTAGTATAAAAGAATGCTGTCAGATTGAGTCTAAGAATATAGTTGGCTTCTAAGACAAGGGCATGATTACTTAACAGACTGTTCTCGGATCTCCTCCTCCAAATGCATGTGGTTTCTTTCAACTTTCCAGTTCCCCACCCCACCCCACCCCTTGTTTTTCTAGTTGCTGCTGGACCCTAGTTAAATTTATTTTGAAGGTTTCATGAAATTGTAAGAAGAGATGGTGCTATTTCAAGTCTTTACCTAAGACTTGAAAAACTGAGATTTGTAAACATACTATGTTCCTCCTCTATGCAGCCTGATCCAGTATTGTAGCAGGTTCCACCAGGACTGGATGCTCTAAGCTAGTGGTTCTCAAGGGGTGGTCGGCTTGGAGAAGTAGCTCGTAACATCTAGGAACTTGTAAGTGCCGATTCTTGGGCCCATACATAGACAAAATTACTAATTATGGACCCTCGGCACTCTGGCCTCTGTTGTAAGCCCAAGTTTGACAACTATGGCTTTAAGTCTAAGGCTAAGCCTATGGAGTTTTGGTGACTGAGAGTCGGCAATCACAATTCTCATGCCCTCTTGGCTTCAGAATCCTGACGAGAGTGGGAAAATGCAAACAGACATGGTATCTGTTAACGTGGAACAAAGGCCAGCCCCTGGAGTTTTCGCATTTCCCACAGACCCTGGTGGCAGAGAGGTGCTCGCTGATGGGACACAGAGACTCTGTCTCCTCCTGGAGGGCAGCAGCGAAGGACCCACGCAGAGGCATAGAGGAAACTGCATGCCCGTCCTTGCGAGGCAGTGGGGATCATAGGATGTCTGTTCAGGTCCGGTTCTTGCTGTTCTAGGCTTTTCCCCTGGTTGGTTTTTCGGGCTTGTGCCTAGTTTCCAGACCAGCGACCAGCAGGGGAGCAGTCACAGTGACTCACCCCCAGACAGCCGTGGGACATGCGGGAGAAAGATAAGATTAAAAAAAAGTGCTTGGTGTAATCTGTGAGAGGGCGCATGAGCAGAGGGGGAAAGCGTGCAGCGCCGCCTTAGAGAGCCGCCTCAGAGATGAGGGCGGAGAGACGCCGTGAGGTTGGGGGAGGAGAGGGCCCCCCAACCTGGCTCAGACTCCCAGAGGCACATGGCCTCTCGGCCACAAGGTGAAGCCAGGTAAAGATCAAAACAAGCTTGTGCAGCTTGTCGTTGTGTCCTGTAGTCCATTAGGCAGAGCCTCATGATCAGCTCTATCAAACATAGCTGATGGCTTTAGGAATATAAATAGTGCGCAGAACAGTGGGCTGGCCAGGACTGGGAAGTTCATTTCAGGACCTCTCAGCAGCTGCTTCCAGAAAGTTGCCTAAGATTCATAAATACACTTATATCTGACATTTTACAACCAAAACAAACAGAACACCACCCCCAGCAGTAGTTTGGATTACACATTCTTTTCGCTGTTCATCTCATACTATAGGAAGTTCTGTCCCAGATGCCAGGGCTTGGGTGTTCAGCTGCAGAGGGGAGCACCGTGGATCTGCTTGGTTGGGCGTGGGGATGACGGGCGCTCGTGCCGCCCGCCAGCTTCTAGAGAAGGATGAAGCAGTCCCACCCGGGGAAGGTTCTCACGGTGGAGGGGGAACGCAGCGTTGATGTGTCTGAGGATAGTTTGGAAGGGAATCCTAAAGAATATGTCCTCAATACTGGAGGCAGCATTCAGAACCGGACTCCGGGCACTGGGGAGACAGCTCGGGGCAGGAGTATTTACTCTTCCTAGAGAGGGACCTGGCTTTGGTGTCCTCGGCACTGCCTGGCCCCCGAGCACTGCCAAGGTGGTCCTGGTGGCCTCCAGAGCCTCTGGACTTAAGCAGAACCACATCAGCAGGCCCTAGTATGGAACTATTTGGCACTGTAGGACCCTGAGCACTGCTTGGGAGCCCCAGACTCCCCAAATAACTGGGCTCTGGGAGTATCCTAGGAATTTTGAGATTAGCAGTCCGAAGTCACTTGAGAGAACTTGGAGTGCCTGGACGTTGGGGGCCTTTGCATAGCTATGCTGCTCACATAGGAAATGAACACTTGTCAGGTCACTTCCTTTTTTTCCAAGGGGATGATCCCAGAGGATGGGCCCATGGTTACTTTGTTTCAGGGACCAGGAAAGGGGTTAGTATGAAACGAAAATCTGACATTCAAGATGCATTTGTGGTGAAGTCACTTAAGGAACAATCAGGTTTATAACTAAGAACTTGCCTGCCAGAGGCTAGAAGGTTTGGCCTCCAACCCGAAGACCAGAGAGACTTGAGTCTAGGCCCCTGTGGCCCCAGACCTGAGATGAAGATAGGGGACATCAGCTTATCTACCTGGCCTCGCTGAAAGTTCCTTGTAGGAGACTGTGGAGAAGGCTTTGGTTTAGAGAACATGAGGCCTCTGTCCCCCCTGCACCCCCAAAGGGCAAACATCTTGTATGGGTGTGAAGATGTGAAGACTAAGCAGGTGCTTAGTCTAGCCTAAGGTTTGTGAAACCTATATTTTCATGGCTGTGGCTAAAAGGTACTAATAATTGAGCATTTATTATGTGCCAGGCATTGCTGAAAGCTTTATTGATGTTGGCTCTTCCTCTTACTGATGAGGAAGCTGAGGTTCAGGGTGGGTAAGTGACCTGGCCAAGACCATGTGGTTGTGATTGAGCTTAGATACCTATCTGTGGCACCTAAACAATGCCCCCAGCCCCCACACTCACCTCCCAATTAGATAATTTCTAAGTTCTGGAGCTCTTATAATACTGCCCATGGCCTCACTGAACTGCCCTCTATCATGATTTTTACTTTGTTTTAAAAGAAGAGAAAAGTGGATTGTGGGCATGATCTGTTAAAATTGAGCTGGGTAGGCTCCCTGGCTTCAGAACTTTATCAGAACCAGGGCTAGAACACTAGTACGGCATGTAGGGCACTTTCACTTGCACGTGGCCAACTTGGGTTTGATCCCTGACCTCCGATATGGCGTGGGATTCCGATTGCAGAGCCAGAGTAAGCCCTGAACACCACTTGGTTTGACCCCTCTCACCCAACCCAAAAGCCCCCAAAAAAAAAAAAAACTGGCCAGCTCTTTCAGAACCATAAGAGCAGACTTGAGTGTTAAATTGTAGACAGGCATTCACAGTATTGAGGGACTTGTAAAACTTGTGCCTTTGTGACGTGTAGTTATTGTTAGGGATGGGGCCCTCCAAACTGCCCGTTTCTCCAAGCTGCAGAGTTGATATAAGAGATGCTCCAAGAAGGATGACACAGTTTGTATTTTACAGATTTTAGATATGAGGCCCAGAAGCTCTCACAGGCTCTCACTCTGAACTGCACCCAAAATGCCCTGCCCTCTTCCCCCCCCTGGAAGTGGACCTCCATCTGCTGGGCAGCTATGTGGTGCTTTTGAAGTCCATAGGTCACGTGGCTCTGGTTTCATTCTTATCTTTGGATTTGCTTCACCCTTTGTGACCCAGGACACCAAGTGTGATGGCTTAAGCTGATCTTCAGTGAGCCATGGTTGTTGGGTGACAAAAGCAGGGGGAAAAGAAGGCCACATTGTGTAAGACATGGGTTGTGCTTTGATTGGCAGTGGCCAACCTGGCGCATAAGCCAGGGTCCAGTGAAAAATATCTTGGCTGAAGCTGGAAGTGTTGTTGGTGACAGAGCACAGGGCCAGGGGTTAGGTGTAGCCCTCACATAATTTCTTTGGCAAATAGTGTCTTAGAACATGTCCGTGTTTTCAATGAAATGCAATTAATGAGCATGTTTTATAATGTCATCGGCAACAGATGCTCTTTGATTCTCAGTCATGGGACCAGTTGGGCATACACCGCAGCCCTCCCTCTGGATGGAGAAAGGAAAGCAAACTTACGACGCGGTTCCATAGGAGGGGGCATGGGGAGGAGGAAGGGTTTTGGTGATACCCTCTAAGGCACGCCAGAATTAGAAATTTTTACTTTGTTTGAGTGGGAGTGAGCTCAGTCAGTAACCAAGATGCCCCCAGGTTCTCAGTGTTGAGGAATGAGAGAAAAGAAAGAGGAAACTGTGCTGTCTTTCCCCTATTATCGCCCTTTCGCAAAGAATGATCTAAACCTTTGCTGCCAAGACTTTTGTAAAAAGAACACGGTTGTCTGGTATTTCTCATCTACAGGAGAAACAGAAAGCATCTCTTTTTTTTCCGGGGATGAATGGTAAAGGGAAAAATTCAATTCTTCAGCAACAGCACATACTCAAAAATAAAAACCTAAACCAAATAACTAAAAGCCTAAAAACAAAGGTGGATGGAGTAGAGTGTTAACTGACACATAGGGGCAGAATGTTTTCTTTTTCTCTCTAACCCACAGGACAAAGGGAGGAATCGTCTGCTTCCTCTGGCTTGCAGGCACCATTTCTGCTCCAGACACTGACCAAGTCCTAGCAACCGGAAGGATCCCTGACCGTAGGATGAAAGATTCGGCCCAGGCATCTTGTTTTGCAGGGTGTGGAAGCAGACCCTGAGGATTTGCGCGTGTTCTGGGCTGTGGTGGGTCCCAGATACCATGTGACTCCTGTGCTTACTCCGACTCCCAGTCGTGCGTTTTTATCAGGAGGTCAGATGCACATTTTATACCTAGTTGGGGAGACTCAGCACCTTCTCTCTTCTCAGTGTTGGCAGTTATATTTTTGAAGGGCTGAACGTTTTTTTTTTCAATTTTGGGGTCATACTCGCAATGCTCAGGGCTTACTCCTGGCTCTGCACTTAGAAATTATTCCTGGTGGTGCTTGTGGGGATCCATATGGGATGCCAGGGATTGTATTCTGATTGGCTACATGCAAGGCAAATGCCCTACCTGCTCTGTACTATTGCTCTGACCTCACTTTTTTTTTTTTTTGATTTTTGGGTCGCACCTGGCGATACCCAGGGGTTACTCCTGGCAGTGCTAGGGGGGACCATATGGAATGCGGGCATCGAACCCTGGTTGGCTACATGCAAGGCAAATGCCCTACCAGCTGACTATCGCTCTAGCCCACTATTTTTTTTTTTTTTTGTTTTAGGGTCACACCCGCGATGCTCAGGTGTTACTCTTGGCTCTGCACTCAGGAATTACTCCTGGCGGTGCTTGGGGGACCATATGGGATGCCAGGGATAGAACCCGGGTCAGCCGCATGCAAGGCAAACGTCCTACCTGCTGTGCTATCGCTCCGGCCATCCTACTTTTTTTTTTTTTTTTAATCTGAGCGAATATGCTCTCCATCAGGTATCAGGTAATTGCCACGAGGCATTCCAGTCCCCATGACTCTTAGCACCAACCCCACCCCCCAACTCTTTCAGTAAACCCACTTTCCCTACCATTCTCTTGTCCACCTCAACCAGACCTGCAGGATTTTTTCTGGGGCAGGGCTAAGCCATAGACCCAGTTCATGTGCTGATACCATGTTTGAATTACTGACCTGAACTCTGGATGCCATCCGATCCTTTGTGCTCTGGATGAGGATGTTTATAAGGATAAGAGAAAGGTAAAAGAGCTTCCCTGAAAGTACTCCGTGATGATACCAAGTGACACAAGAGAGCCCCTCATGGACCCAGGAGGATTAGCTGCATGTATTGTGACTCCACCACTTCCTGCGGCCAGTGTGGAAATGCGCTGGTAGACTTTTCATGGGGCCAGAATGCCGCCCTTGCAAATCACTAACCTCACTGCCTGGTGTGAGGGGCCTGGGTTCTCTTTAAGTGCTTGTGACTTGAGGGGTCTGACCTGACTTAAGAGTTACATGGCATATTATGCTTCCAAGAATTAGTTCCTCTGTGCCAGAGGAGTGGGCATGGTGAGTTGGATCAATGCCTTTAATGTGCAGCAATTTGCTTCAAAAGGGAAGTTCGCAGTTTCACCCGTCTTTGTGCTGGACATCTTGCTCCTATGTTAGATACTGTCTGGTAGATGTGACTATCTTTCATTGGCAATGAAGTCCCCAAAGCAGCTTCTGTAACTGTTAAAGACAAATGGATAATGTTGAGCTCTTTTGTGTGCTTTGGAGAAATTTAGTGGTCTGTGCTGTTTCTTTAGCTTTGCCCCCTTCCAGTCACTTTGAATGTGACAAGGAGATTTCAGAGGCTTGGCTTTGAATATTGAGAGTTTTGTGGATATCTAATGTGGTTGTGAAATAATGTGTGCTTTATTTTTTGGTTCTGGGGCTACACCCAGTGATGCCCAGGGCTCACTCCAGCCTCTGCACTCAGGCATTACTCCTGTGGTGCTTGGGGTCCATATGGGGTGCCAAGAATTAACATAGGGTTGGTTGCATGCAAGGCAAGCACCTCCCTCTTTACGGTATAGCTCTGGCCCCTGTTGTGTGTTTTAAAGCTAAGAGCTGTGGAAAGCAGCCAGTTACCCTGGAGTGAAAGTCCTATGTACACCGCATTCTTGGACACAAGAAAGGGCCTGGAAGTCAGGAAAAGGCCTGGTGGCCTCTTTGCCCTGGGACAGGATCTGTGGCTCATCCCAGGGCTCGCACGGTGTGGTCCTTTGAGAGCAGGTTGTTGCCTTGTGCGGCCCGGGTCACAGTAATGACCGAGTCACTCATCTGCTTTCATCTGGTCAGTTTAGTGAAGGAAGACCAAGAGGGACATAGAGAATTGCCGTGATGTAGTGAGGGTACTTGGAAGACCAGGAAGGATGTAGAGGTGGGCCTTGATTGACTCTAGTGTAACTAACACACAGGGAGCAGCCAAAACAAAAAGTTGCATTCTTGGGGGTGTGTATGGAGTGCCAAGGGGCCAGAGTCTCTTGGAAGTGCTGCCTGCTGAAGCCTGCATCCCAGCCTACGTTTCTGCCCCTCATTATTTTTAGCTCTGATAAGAAATTTCATACTGTGCCCTGCGGTGTTGTAGTTCATCTTTTGTTAGTAAAACTAATACAGTCATCAGAGAATTCCTTACAGCCCTCAAGGAAAAGTGAGTAAACTTAGACCCCTTCTTCACATACTGCAGGGATCAGGGAGGAAACAGGTCCTTCCTTTAGCTTTGGCTTTGCTGTTTGTTTGTGGAACCGTAAAAGAATATGGAGCCTGATTTTTTATATAGGAGATAGCTTGGCTCACCCCTGAAGTACTGTGTTGTGCAAGAGCGGGGAGCATTGCCTCAGATGGGGCACTTAGGTAACGTTTTGATGATTTTTTACCGAGAATCTTGCCATCTGGAGGGAAAGTTGCATTTACTAGAATGCACAGCCAATTTTGGATGATACCGAGTCCAGTGCGTATTTTAAGTGGTTTAGATTTTCATTTCGCTAAAGCCTGGGAGGTTGTGGGACTAATAGAATAATAATAATAATGGCAGCTTTTCCAGAGGAGGCCTGAATGGCCACAGAAGCACACTAATGGAAGGTAAAGGGCAGGAACCTCGCTCTGCTTCATAAAGATGAAATTGAAACATGTTTGCTGGCACAGGGTCCCTGAGCTTTGGGAATATGGAGTTGAATTCGCTGCCCATGGCTGTGATTCTTGCTTTTCCACCACCAGACGTCGATCTCCTTAAGAGGATGCCTCAGGCCTGCAGTCTTCGTTTTTATTTTCTCAGCCCCCAGGGAGGAGAAATGTCCCACCTGGAGTTTAAGGTCTGCCGAATGTGTATAGATCTGTATCGCTCTATTCCACAGCTGGTCAGGTCTCACAGACCCTTGGCGGAGCTCCCGCAGCTGACACAGCAGTCTGGAGCCCAGCTGGCCGCAGAGCCAGGGGATCTCTTGCCACATCTCCGCTCTTGAGCAGAGTGGGGCTGGGATCTCTTAGGCGAGGCAGCCGGGAGCCTCTGCAAAGGTGCGGCCCGTGCTTGCTTCAGGGTTGGAGATGCCTGTTAACGCCCTGAGAGTGCTGCTGAGGCAATTCAGGGCACCCTAGGAGCATCAATTATTAGTATTCTATTAGTCCATGAGTCTCCCAGGTTTGGCGAGTGGGATACTTTGCATTCACATTTGATTTGATGTCATCACATTTGCCTTCTCCAGCAGGCATCTCCTGTGCTAGGCATCTATGCCTTGTGTTCCAACCCTGCCCTCAACCCTAAAGCGGCATGGGAGAGGTGGGGGTGGGGGGCACCTGCTTCTCCCCCTCCCTTCTCACTCTCTCAGCACACCCCTTGCTTTATTTTTGCCTCTAAAAATCAAAATAGATCTGCCATTCCTGGCTAGTCTCAAGTCAGCTTTCCTAAAGATGTTAATTTCAAATTTCTGTGTGTTTATGGGCCTCTTATGCCAGAGCAACAAATTACAGAAATATATGCAGCATGAATGGAAGAAAAACTTCCAGGATAAAGGATCATATAGTGCTTGACAGGTGCTCGAGTTAGGTCACAGATTTGGCTTTTTGGGTTTCAGAGTAGCGAAGCAAAGGGACATAAGATCAGTTTCCAGGTTTGTAATTGCTTTTAAGTAAAAACAGATTAGTTTTACAGAGGAAATAAGGCTTTTTTTTTTTCTGTTATCAAGAGGCCATTTCTCTAAGGCCTTCATAAAGAGAGGCCATGATTTAATAGATAGCAGTCTCATGCTTGAAATTTGGTTCTCTAAGGCCCACTTGTTGGAACTTTCTTTGTATGATGCTTTTATGTCTGTCTAGCATTGCAAATCCTTCGCTGACATGCCAGGCATTTGGGAAGCTGTGAATGGCACCAGATTGCAGACAGGACTGGGGCTGAAATTTGGAAGTGGTGAGGACCAGGTTCTCTGGAAGGTTTTTAGCAACCGGCCCATGGGAGAAAGGGGAGAAAGGGTTGGGGAGCAGGAACGCAGAAGAGCTTTCAGGAGTAGCCTGTAGAGCATCTCAGCAGAAGGGTCTGTGGGCTGCGGTCAAGGCCGGGTGCTGCTCTCTCTGTAGTGGGTGTCAGCCTGTGTGCATATGAGCATTCTCTTGCCTCCAGTAGCACTGGGCAGGGGTGAGCCTGGGTCTCCTGAGGCAGGCCTCGTGGAAGGGGGCTCGGACGTCGGGAAAGGAGCAGTGTTAACACGGAGTCAGCACCACCCTCTAGTGCAAAGAGAAGGACGCAAGAACCTGAGGCTCAGCTGGATCTGGCTCTTGAGCGGGAGGCTATCACAAACCTAATCTGCACCAGGCTCTTGGAGCTGCTGTAGACTTGGTGTGTGGTGCCCACCCCCTGCCCTCTCCTGCCTCTCACCCTCAGAGCTTCCAGCACTCACCTGCTACTGGACTATCCCTCCAGGTGGCAGGTAAAGGGTTCCTGAGACTGTGAGGTTTCAGCTCTGTGCAAAGCTGGTCTCAGAAGTGCTCAAGAGACCTGGTTCCATGGAGCTCCATTAGAGGTGGAATTGTTGGGGGTAGGGTGTCATGTCATACATGGGGACTCTGTGCCCACCCATGGCACCTCTGTGATGCCAGTTTATGTAAGTGTGTGTGTATGTGTTGCCTTAGAGGTGGAAGCAGAGCTCTGTGCTGTCCCTGTTTTCTCCTCTCTGTGCACACAGATGAGGCATTGTTTGAAGTACAATGTACTCCCGCTTTGCGCTGTCATCAGAAACCCTTGATGAAATGTTTAATTTCTCTCTGAAGTTCTCTGGGCTTAGTCTACTTGCCTGCTGGTACATTTGGTTCTGGTGCCTAGGGCACAGCTGATTTTCATAGAAAACTTAAGGATTTAAGTATGAGATGCACTTTTGTGATGACTTGGACTAGTGTTTCTGAAGTTACAAATGGAGACTGTTGGGGCTCCGCCCTCTCTCCTCATCTAATGTTCTTTGATCTGACCCACTGCCACTTGTTTGCTGTTGGGCAATAAGGGGGCCTGCCTTCTGAATGTAAGGTTCCATCTAAAACCAGATTTTTTTTCTTTTTGGATCATACCTGGCAATGCTCAAGGGTTATTCCTGGCTCTGCACTCAGGAATTACTCCTGGTGGTACTTGGGGATCATATGCTATGCTGGGGATCAAACTCAGGTTGACCACATGCAAAGCAAATGCCGTACCTGCTGTGCTAATGCTCCAGCCCTGAAAAAAAGATTTTTTTTGTTAACTCTCTCAAGCCATGCTCAGGGGCCCCAAGGACACTCCCTATGATCCTCAACAAAGGGACGATTGATTCGGCACGAGAGTCTGGCTCATGGTGCTGGAGGCGTGGGCCAACCCAGTGGTACTTGGGCCTCGTGGGCTGCACCTGGTGGCACTTGGTGGGGTGGGTATGAGATGCCAGGGATTGAAGTGGGCTCTGACAGATGCTTTACATGTGCCCGTTCCTAGGCCCTAGAAGTGTTTCTCCTGCAGTTCTAGGGCTCTAACTCAAGTCTCCTGTATGTAGGGCATGCACTTTCCCACTGAGCGAGCAGCCCCTGAAAATAAGGCACTTTTTAGGGTTGACAGTTAAAAGTATTTGTGAGGGGCTGGAGCCATAGTACAGTGGGTAGGGTGCTGACTTTTGCACACAACTGACCTGGCTTCAATCTCTGGCATCCCATACAGACCCCCAGGCACTGCCAGGAGTAATTCCTGAGCTCAGAGCCAAAAGTAACCCCCTAAGCATCTCTGGATATGGCCCCAAAGCAAAACAAAACAAAAGTTTTTGTTGCAGTGTGGCAATCCATTCATTTACTCCATCACTACATTTCTAATGTGTTTTGCTTCATCCCCTTTAAGTTCATCTGTTCAACAGAGGCAGAGATAATATGTCTTGTTTTTTAAGTTAAATTGCTTTTGATCTGTTCTTGGGATATTTAAAATTTTTGTTTTCCTCTACCCTTGGGCTTCTGTGTTGCTAGTGTGCTCATTCATTTGATTGGACCAGTAACTGGACCTGATACTGTTTAAGTTAGACTATATGGAAAATTGTCAAAAAGACAAAGTGAGGTGGTTGTTAACTGTCTAGTGAGTGGCTACATTTTTATTTAAAGGAAAAACAGCTTTAGGGGTCTGATTGATAGTACAGTGTGTAGGACATTTGCCTTGCATGTGGGTTCCATCTCCAGCATCCCATACGGTCCTTCAAACACTGCCAGGAGTAATTCCTGAGTGCAGAGCCAGGAGTCACCCCTGAGCTCTGCCAGGTGTGGCCCCAAAACAGAACAACAACAACAGGAAAATAGCTTTCAGAAATTTGGTCATTGTCCATATCCGTGTGCATGACAGCTTTCCAGAACCTGTGGTGAGCACTGCTTCTGCTTCTTATCTCGTCCCCTGCTCCTCAGACTCCTGCTCCCCACCTTTAGCCATAGGCAGAGGCTAAGAAGCAGCTTACAAATATCAAGACCTTGATCCTGTCTTTGAGTCAGGATTCAGGGTCATGCTGGCTGGGAAGCAGTGCTCGGGCGTCCCAGAGTGTAGTAGGCTGGGATATAAAACTCAGCTTACCTGGGCTTTGCCCTCACACTCAACGCCTCTGCAGCGTGCTGGGATCATTTTCTGCAACTTTAGGGGAAAAATAGCACAGTGTTTGTTGTGGTGCCTCTGGACAATGGAAAAGCTTGCAGGGTTACCATGTTTGATAGGAAGTGAGGCTCCTATCTTGGTTCCTGATCGTTGGCGTGATCTCAGCACCAGCAGTTCTCCAGTAGGACATCTAAAACCTGACGTTCCTGAGGCTCCTTCCTCAGAGAGACTAGTTGAATCCAGAGTACAGACTGCAAGTTACTCAATAGATCAACATGGTTGCCACGTATGGGCATAGGTGCTGTAGTCAAGTCATTTTGTAAATCAGCAACAAAACACTCATTTAAGACAGAGGTAGTTGCAGAACATTGCACAGTCAGAAATGACGAAGATGTTTATTTTATCCATATTTTACCCTAATAAAAAAAAGGCCAAGCCTGCTTTAGTCTGTTGAAGTGGGGGTAGTTAAATCCACATCCATGTTGAGGCCCCAGACTAGCTGGCATCATGGTGCCTGCGTGCCGCTCCCTGCGGGACTCTTTTCTGTGTCTTTTTGGGTCACGCCTGGCTATGCTCAGGGGTTACTCTTGGCTCTGCACTCAGGAATTACTCCTGGAGGATCCCTGTGGGATGCCGGGGATCGAACCTGAGTCAGCCGTGCACAAGACAAATGCCCTACCTGCTGTGCTGTTGCTCCGGCCCCAATCTTTTCTGTGGACTTAGCCATACTTCTTCAGAAAATTGATTTTTAGGGAGAGAAAAAAAAATCTTTTAGTAAAAGAAATCAGACTGTGCTTCAACTGGCCTCTGTCATTTTTTTCTGGGTCATGCGTGTTCACAGTTTGGAGCTCCATGACCCAAGAGCTGTGGGCGTTGGGAGTTGCTGCACTGGGGTACAGAGATTTGAGCAGGACTTGCAGCCTTGTTGACTTCCTCTCCCAGAGCTAAGGACAGGGAGTACTAAGGAGGACGTTGTGCTGCACCAGCACTTCTGCCCGCGCCTGCTCTGGGCCCTGTCGTTCCTGTCTTGGAAAGTGCTTTGTTGGTGAGACGGGCTTTTGTTCTTAGAGTGCAGGCCAGATTCCCAGCCATGCATCCTTTCCCAGATTCCAGTGCAGACATGCAGGCCCACTCCCCTGCGGGCTCATCCCTTGGTGGTGGAGCACCTGGCTTTCCCTGGGAGGAGCAAAGAGGAGGAGGAGGAGGAGGAAGAGGAGTTAGGCAGTGGGTGGGTCTTCCTGGAGCCGGGTGTCTGGCTTTAGAAGGCAAGTTTCTGCCTCTGGTATTTGGGAAAGCTGAGCTTTCTTCAGCTACTTATGGGAAACTTAAGAGGTTTTTTGGATTGCATAATACTGCTTTAAGGCAAAGTCATAATTACAAGTGTGTAAAAAAAAACAAAACAACCAAATGGTTCTGTACTGAATTTTTTAGTGAAGCTAAGTGATCCTTTGCAATTCCATGAATAATCAGAACAAATGTGAAGTTAAGTATAAAACTTTGCAAAAGCAGGCATTATTATTATTTTTTTAAATAGGTATTACGTATTTTTCAAGGAAACTTTTCATCTTCTAGAGAGGTATTCTTTTTTCTTTTTGCTCATGATATCATGGCAACCACCTTTATTTATTTTTTTAATTAAACATTTTATTATACCACCATGAGATATACAATTACAATGTTGCTCATGTTTAGAGTTTTCGGTCACATAGTGTTCCAGCATCCCGCCGTCCCACCAGTGCCCATTTCCCACCACCAATGTTCCCAATTCCCTCCTCCCTCCCACAGCCTGCCTAAATGACAGGTTCTTTATCTTTTTTTCTCTCTCCTCTCTTTCTTTTCCTTCTCTTATACATTGTGGGTTGCACTACATACACTTGGAAGCCATCATGTGCATTTTTTGGCCTGTATTTAATGCTCAGTTCTAGGTTGGTATCAGCCCTTTCGACATTTATTCACACATGTTCCCTTCTCTGTCTTACCTAACCTCTGACTCCCACACGTTTGCGGTAATTTCCACTTTTGGTAAGACCACCTGATATATTTATGTCATGCAAATAAATGCAGTCATTCTAGATCTCTCTCTTTCCTTCTGACTAATTTCACTCCACATGATCCTTTCCTTGTCCATCCATTTATAGGCAAATTTCATAACTTCATTTTTCCTAACAGCTGCATAGTATTCCATTGTGTAGATGTACCACAGTTTCTTTTATCCAGTCATCAGTTCTCGGGCATACTGGTTGTTTCTAGGTTCTGGCTATTGTGAATAGTGCTGCTATGAAAATAAAAGTGCGGATTGTGTTTCCTGCTGTGTGTTTTTGGCTTCCCAGGGTATATTCCCAGGAGTGGTATGGCTGGGTCAAAAGGGAGCTCAATTTCTAGTCTTTGGAGGAATGTCCATATTGTTTTTTTTTTTTTGCTTTTGGGTCACCCCGGCATGCTCAGGGGTTACTCTGGCTCTGCCTCAGGATCCTCCTGGCGGTGCTCAGGGGGCCTTTGGGATCCGGGGGCCGGGGCCGGGGCGGCTGCTGGGCACGCCCTCCCCCGGGCTCTCCGCCCTGTCATATGTTCCAGAAAGGTTGTACAAGTCGACATTCCCACCAACAATGTATGAGAGTCCCCTTTTCCCTGCATCCACGCCAGCACTTGTTACTTTTACCCTTTTGGATATGGGCCAGTCTTAGAGAGGTATTCTTAATCAAAGGATTTTTTGCTCCATTTAATAACTTAGAATAGGGCTGGGAGAGAGAGCTCGGAGGTTTGTGTGCTCTGCGTAGGAGCTCAGATTCAGTCTCTATCATTGCATGCTCGGCTCCCTGGGCACCACCAAGAACCACCCATGAGCTTCATGCTGGGAATGAGCTTCATGAGCTTCATGCCTGCACATTTCTACTTCCAGAAGGGACCCAAACCTCTCACATAAAAGACAGAAACCTTTGAACAGTAGAAGTTACACAAAATCAGGAATATAAATGGATGAAAATAACTAAAGGCTAGAACCAAAAACAGGATTTAAGTGTTTTCTTGTCTTTGGCTTGCACTTGGTGGTGCTCAGGACTTCCTCCTGGCTCTGCTCTAAGGAATTACTCCTGGCAGTGTTGGGAGACCATGTGAGATGCCAGGGATCGAATCTGGGCCAGCCGCAGGCAAAGGCAAACCTCCTATCCACTGTACTGTCTCTCTGGTCTCTAAATCCTGTTTCCCTTTTTTTTTTTTTTTAAAGAGCTAATACTCAGAGGAAGAATAACAGATAGACAAAAGAATCATTTAGTGCCAGCAATGGTCAAGAATTATGAATGGGGAGCTAAGACTGTTTCTGACCGATTTTGGATTCCATGCTCACAAATTCTTTTATGGTTTCAAATTTCCCCCTCCCCCATTCTCGTCTTGGAATCCTACTTTACTAAATGCTCTCAAGAAGGAATGTTTGAGCTCCAGCTTGGCCTGCCACTTCATTTGCTGGAAGGGTAAGCTGAGGCCCAGAAGCTCGGTAAGGGGCTCCGCTTAACTCGTTAGTTGGTTCGGATTTGGAAGATTCTTTTATGCGACGCTGCATCATGCTGCTGCGTCTTTGGGCTCCTTATTATAAAGACCTGGTTGGCAAGGATGGTGTTTTGGAGGCTGAGGGTATGAAAACTTCCCTTTATTTCTGTGGTATCAGCGTTAATCATTCCCCAGCCGAGGTGTAGCTGGGACTAACAAGAGGTTCTGAACCTTTACCTTTATCTTCCTTCCCAGCAATGGGATGAGGGTGGTCTCTGCCTTTCACAGAATATTGCCTGTCTCCTTCAGAGGAACTGTCATCTTGAAGCTAAGTTTCTCCGCCAAGGAGAAGGAGGAGATTATACTTTAGATCTGTTAGTATTTCCTAAAGTAGGTCCCCTTGGGAACTTGAATGATTCTTGCATGGTTTGAACTCTTAGGTTAATTACAATTTCAATGATGTGTGTATTTATTATCATTATTATTATATTATTCCTTATTACTAATTTTAAATTGGATCTTCAGGGCAATCCCGCCTTGGCTGCAATTTCATCTCGTCCTTTTTAGTGGTTGGGTTCCTTGAGAGTCAGCCTGAAATCCCAGATTTTGGCTAACCTGGGAAAGTAGAAGATGGGAACCAAATTAAACTGTTGTCCTGAAGTTCACTTTTGGGTCAGGCATTCAGGAAGCAGCACATAAAAATTTGCTTGGATACAGTTTCCTCATAGTTTTTCAGCAGCTTGAAATAACATCTTGAGCTGGCAATAAACAAAAATCTCGGGTTATCATTTTTCTTTCCATCTGACTGAACAAATTATCGTATAGGGAGGTGAAACGAAATAAAACTTTGTGTTTCTGGTCTTTTTGTTTTTGGGTCACACCCTGTGGTGCTCAGGAGCTTACTCCTGGTTCTACTCGGAGGGATCACTCCTGGCTGGCGTCTGGACCATACACAGTGCTGGGATTAAGTCTGGGTCAGCCGTGTGCTAGGCAAGCAACTTTCCTGATATATTAGCTCTCAGACCCTTTTCTGACATTTACACTTAAAATCTTAGTTACCTTGAAGGAAGAAATTATATTCTTAAATAGCTGTACGTGTCTTAAGGCTAACCATTGTTGCCTTAAAAGAAATATGGAAAATCATGTTTTCATAGAAGGGGCTATTACTCAGCAAATAAAAATGGAACAATAGGGACTGGAGATAGAGTATAGTGGGTAAGGCAGCCCTTTCCTTGCAGACCACTGACCTCGGCACCACACATGGTCCACTGAGCGCTGAGGTAATCCCCTGAGACAGCCAGGTGGTGGTTTTGGGCACTGGGAGTGGGGCGGGGAAGGAGAGGGAGAGAGAGACAGACAGAGGCAGAAGAGAGAGTGTACATCTGTTCCTCAGGTCATGTACTGGGCTCCTCACACCTGCATAAACTGTGTGAAGATGAAAAGAAAGGGTTGGGACCTTGCTTCTGGTGTGTTCCCTAGCTGAGACTTATGGGTGCACACTTGTGGCTTTGGGAGCTTTGAGAAGCCTTTTGTTAAGAGGTGCTGAGAGGTTGGTGTGGGCAGTTTCTCAGTAGGCCTGGGAGGAGTAGGATTCTCAGCTTTCATTGCACTTCAATCTTTAATCTCGGCTCAATTCCATTAGAAATGAGAGAGCATTCTCCTAGTGTGTCCACAGAGAAATGGATGTATGCTTAGGAATGTATAATTCAGTGGGTAATTCGAATATCTCGGTATTAGGAATATTGTGATTGTGTTTAAAGTACAAGGCCTCCATGAACAAAGTTAGCTCCTCAGAAAGAACTGGCTTGCTCTTCATGGCCCATGGTAGCTGTATTTGGTACAAGAGTTTTTTTTTTTTCTGAGAATGGATAACACATTATAGTAACAAGATGTTCTTTTATTTCCTAGTTTATCAGAAGATGTTGATTGTGAAATAGGGTGTGCAGATATTTTAGCTCTTACTGTTTTTAAATAGATGAGCTTGAAAGAGTGAGAAAAGGTTATGTCATGAGATTAACTGTGCCTAAGGAAAGCTAAATAATGGGTGCGGGAGAGGGAAAAGTAAATATTTTTCTCTCTGCTGTGTATTTTCTTTGGCTGTCTTGGTTTTGTGTTTGTGTTGTGTTTTTGTTAACTTTTGACGTATCTCAGAGCTATAAAAACAGAGAAGTCAATGGCACTAGCTCCCATTCTTCCCTCTCTTTGTTTTTCAACCCTCCCAAAAAAGTTGTTGGCAGGTTAATTTCAAATGGTCCATGAAAGGGTAGCTTGAGTTTTTTAGATGGATTTAAGTTTGTTTGCCAGTGGAAGAAGGCAAGTGAAGCTTTAAGACCGTTGGAGAACAACTTCTCTCCTTTCTCCTCCATTCAGAGAATTGTCAGCCCTCCGAAGCTCGTCTCAGCCTCCTGAGATTTGGAAGCTGAGTAAAGCAAACAGAGCTGTCGGTTGCTAGAGTTTTGGTTTATCGTTACCAGACTAAAGATAGGAAATGGCCTCCCAGGGCCGGGCCAGAGTGACCTGTCCGGGTTCTGTGGAGCCTTCTTCTGTTTCTGAGGCTTCAGCCCTCACCTCCCTTGGCCCCACCTCTGTCTCCTTTGCTTCTGCCTCTAACATTTTTGCTCCTCCTGAGGCTTGGACCATGTCATGGTGTATTCCTGCCATCTAAGCACACAGAATATAAATGGCAGGTCCAAGTTCTGCCTACCCAGTGGGGGTCTCAGGTCTTCCATGTGCTTTGATTGAGAGCTCTGAGCACTGGGGGTGGCTGTGAGCTAGGCATTGTGGGTCCAGATGCCTGAAGCTGGTTTGACTCTATTGAGTCTGTCCTCCAGTTCTTTCTGGCTTCTCTTGGAGAGCAAGACTGGGCTGCCCCTGAGCAGAGCATTGTGGGTAAGTGCTGTCTCCTCTCCTCTCCCCCCCCCCCATGCAAACTTCTGATGGCCCCGCCAGAATGTGTCAACTGGATCTGTATGAGCGATTTAGGTGGAGATGTTTGGGATCTGGATGCATGATTTAGATGGAGATGTTTGGGATCTGGATGTGTGATCTAGATGGGGCTCTTTGAACCGGTATCCTCTCACTGGTTCCCTAAATAGCACTGGCTAGAACTGAAGGTTCAGTTTATCCTTTTGGTATTTTAATCTTGGTCTCAAGGAGAATTTTTTCCCCCATTTAGAGGCATGACTTGCCCCCTCCCTGCACCTTTGCTGGGGTGTGCAAAAAACAAAAGAAACTTTGTCAAGTCACAAGTTCTTTTTTGGGTCACAACTGGCAATGCTCAGGGGTTGCTCCTGACTCTGCAGGAATTACTCCTGGCAGTGCTCACGGGACCGTATGAGATGCTGGGGGTTGAACCCTGGTCAGTCGTGTTCACGGCAAAAGCCCTACCCACTATGCTTTCACTCTGGGCCAAGCCACAAGTTTTTGAAGCCCCAAACCTCCTGCTGATTTTTGTTGCATTCATGAGATGTTTGGACATAACAGTGGATTGTGATGTAGAATGAAAATTAAGTTTTTAGGAGGAGAGAGAGAGAGAGAGAGAGAGAGAGAGAGAGAGACTGAAAATTTCATTTCATTTTAACCATCCCCTTTCTAACCCTTTTTAACTTCAATATAACAGGTGGCACAAAAACTTTGGTGCTTATTACACTGAAATTCACTTGCCGGATAGTATTATTTTAAATGCATATATATATATATATATTTTTTATAATTATAAAATTAGGTTTTTATTACAAATATAATAAAAACTGGTGCAAGTGTCCTTTCTACATGGTGTGAAATGTTTTCTATCTTAGAAGGCTGTCTTTGGAGGGAAGGAAAAATTTTTTCATACAGATAACTTTAAGACTCTGTAAGAGAAAGGACTAATGAAAGCAAAAACTACAGATTTTATGCTGCATCTGTGTGTTTGTTTTTTAGGCCACACCCAGTGGTGCTCAGAGATCTCCCCTGGTAAGGCTCAGGGAATCATATGGGATGCCAGGGATCGAACCCAGGATCAGTCGCATGCAAGGCAAACACCCCTACGTGCTGTACTATTGCTCCAGCTCCTTATGCCTAATATTTTAAGATAAAACCTGTTTTTCTGTTTTACGTAATTGTTGTCTAAGGAATCTTTTCTGCACACACTTGAAATGATAATGGCTTCTGTCAGACCACACTGTGAAGGTCCTGCTGGGTTTACATGGCAAACTATTATTTTATCTTCTTGTGATGAGCTTCATAATACTACTGGAAATTGATTTTGAATTAATGGGTCCAAGTAGGGATTATTTTTTAAATTAAAAAATAATTTCAGTGCTGGCAGCTTGGTCCCCATCATTCTATCATTCTGTCTAGAGCCCATTTCCTTTTTCCTGTCTTTTTTGTTTAAAATTCACATCTTTATTTTTTCTACCCCAGATGTTCTCCTCCCCCAAACTTAGAGTGTGAGTATATATTAGCATAAAAGTCATAAGACTTTTATTCTCCACATTTCTCTTCTCCAATCTACTGTCCCTTAGAATTGAAAACATTTTTGTGATGTCATTTTTGCTGTTATTTGCCAGTGATTTTGAAGAGTGATGGATTCCTTTGAGAAAGTTACCCTGCCTATCCCCAAAAAATGTGGTTACATAAGGCACTTTGCATGTGATTTACATGATTTCAGAGACTTACAGGCTCCTTTAATAACCTCAGTTAAAAAAATAAATGTGTAAGGGGCCAGGGAGCTGGCTCAGAGGGCTAGAGTGCCCGTGGCTCCCAGCTCTGTGTCCTTCTTCCTGCTGTCTTCCGGCTTACACCAGAATGGCCCAGGGGGTCCAGTATCCACTCCTGGGCTAGGGTATTGGACTAGTAGCTCTGTAGACCGGATCTACCTCCTTTCCCTCTTAACATTACTTTGGGTGGCCCCTCCCCAAATGTTAAAGAAAAAAGGAGGAATGTAGACTTAGACGTTGGCAGGGGTGGGGGGTAGGGAGAGATGTACAGGTTACTTGAGAAGTTAAGATCGGAGAGATAGCACAGGGGGTCAACACTAGTCTTGCATGTGGCCAGCCCAGGTTGGTTCCTTGGTGCCACATAAGTTCCCCCCAAGTACTGCCAGGAGTGATCCCTAAACACAGAGTCAGGAGTAAGTACCAGCACCACTGGGTGTGGCCTTATCCCTCTCCCCATCTCCCATGGAAAAAAATGTGTGGACTTACTAGTGATGAACCTCTGATTTTCTTTTTTTTGTAAGGAGAGAAGGGAAAGTTTGGTGAAGGGTTGGGAAAGTTTAACCAAGAAATAGAAATCAGACATAGAAATGGTAAGAACGGACATTTAAGGGAAGATGCAGTTAAGTATGGGCTTAGCATAGACTAAACACTTCAAAACAGTGAAGACTCTTGAACTCTAGCCTGATCACAGATTTTGTGCTTAAAAAGATCTATGGTTGGGGCGAAGCGATAGCACAGCGGTAGGGCGTTTGCCTTGCAAGCAGCCGACTTGGGTTTGATCCCCAGCATCCCATATGGTCCCCCAAGCACTGCCAGGAGTAATTCCTGAGTGCAGAGCCAGGGTAACCCCTGAGCATTGCCAGGTGGGACCCAAAAAGCCAAAAACAAAAACAAACAAAAAAAAACCTATGGTTAAATTACATAGCGAAATACTTAATACACAGTCACTTTTTAGGGCTTAAAAATGAATATGTCATCGAATTGAAGTTCCTCAAATATCCTGCAGTAAAGAAAACAGTTTCACAAAGATAAACCCAGCATTCCTTGTTTTAGGTCCAAGGGATACGATTTTTGCAGAATGTTATCAGAACACACTTTTGGAAATGAAACACTAGATGAGACAAAATAGTCCTTTTCAACCTTTAAGAGTCCAAGGTTTGGACTGCAGCCTGAACTGCCAAAAAACAAAACAAAACAAAAAAAGAACAACTCAAATCCCAGAGAATTAGAAAGTTCCCTTTGGAGCCGGTGGCAGCTCAGGGAGGGCATAGCTGGGTCTCGCAGTTGTATCCCCTTTCCTACCACAGGGGAAGTCCATGATGTGGGGTGTTGTTGGGCTGGGTGTAGGCACCCCAGTTTGGAGGTGGCGTTCTTACTGGGCTAGAAGAGAGTCTCCCACTGAGCCATTAGGAACAAGGTCATGCTGGAGGTTTATTAGTCTTTGGACATTTCTGCCCTATTAAATCCAGAAATCCCATGAGGTGGGGAATAGGGAGTTGGCTTGGTTGCCTGAAAATAAGCGTGATTTAGGATGTGAAAGGCATTTTTCTTTCCAGTTGTGTGTGAGGATACTCATCTAAGAGAAATTGCTTTCTATTCTACAAAATGATTGTGCAATTGTTAATTGGACCAGGAGATCTCTGTGCTGCCTTGTGGTATTCAGACCATTTCTGGATAATGACTAAGTGACACTGTTTCGTGGGCTAAGTGGAAGCTGGTGGCGTAAGGCAATGGGGCACTTTGGTTTCACGGTAAATTTCTGTTACGGTAAATTTCTGTTAGTCTCTTGAACCCAGTCTTCTTTTGCTTCAATGCCCCATGTTTTAATACATCTGCAGGAGTTTTAATACATCAGAAGGGTGACTTGTGCATAGAACTGCCTAGCTGGGTTCAGCCACAGTGCGTGTGTAGCTCGAGAGCTATTTCAGGACTAAATCTCGTGCTTCCTCTAATTTTTTTTTTTGAAACATAGTTTTAATAAGCACTTAGGGCTGCCTGACTCCTGAGACATCATCACAGAGTCCATCGCATGCCACCTACAGAAAGAGCTACTAAAGAGCTACTAAAATTAGAATTCATGCTTTGGGTCTTTTAAATTGGTGATTTTTTTTCCTTTGCTGAAACTACTTACAGTTTGCCTATTTGTTAAATAATAGCTTCTGTGCCTATAAATCCTGAAGTAGAATTTGTGAGTGCTCAGACTAATAAAGAAAAAAAAAATACAAAAAATCAAAAAAAACAAAAAATCAAATTTTTCTGATGAAGCTTGGAGTTGCCAATTATTGGATGGGAAATCCTATGTGTTTTGCTTTAGATAGTTGGCCGATGCAGTTCATCATAGACAATATTATAGATTCTCTGCTTTGATTCTTTAATTCTTAGCCTCTAACCCGAGACTCTTCCCTCTCTGTTGCCCTTCATTTCGGGAAGGGATCCCTTGTCCTGTGCTTTCATCTTGGATGGGAGAGGTCTTTTGCTCTAGAATTGTGTCCTTGGCTAGTTTCTTCACGTCGACTCCTGCCTCCTCGGCTGGAGAGGAGTGGGGAGCTGAATACTGCTGACTGGTTCCACAGCTCTGCTGATATGGGCTTTCATAGGGTGTGGGGTGACAGGGGGATTACCAAGCAGTTGCAGAATTCAGCGGAACAGAGGCAACCACAAGCAGGATGCGTCTCATGAGAGCTTCAGCGCACTGACTGTCACTCTGAACCAGCTAGTTGTCCATGCTGGGGCAAGGTGACATGGCAGAGCTGTCCTGTGAGCAGAGCTGTCGAGTACAGTGTGCGAGAGAAGCTGGGTTCCAGTGGGTCTGCGGCTCTCCAGATTTATGGGGGTGTGGCAGAGGGAGGAGTGTCCCCCAGTTCATATTGATTGACTTACTGGAAATTCAACATCATGAAACAAATTTAGGGAAAAGAATTCTAATATGTTCTGGGAATGCTCCCATTCGTGGAATTGGCTTGGCAGACACAGGCAGTGAGATATGGCACCCAGATTCACTTAGCAAGAGGCTAATAGTTGACCGTCTGGTATCCTGGTGGTGGTGGTTGGAGATTTCCCACCACGGCAGGGCCCTTCTCCTTCATGTATCACCCCTCAGCCACCCTCAATTCTGGGTTCTCATGACTTTCTGGAAGGAGTTGCTCTAATTCTCTTCTGTTCTTATTCTTCCTCTTTCCCTTGTCTTTACAGATTATTATTATTATTATTATTATTATTATTTTTTTAAGGATTGCTGGGCCAGAGAGAACTCAGTGGGCTGAGTACGTGCTTTGCTTGTGGGTGGGCTGGGTTCTAGCCCCAGACTGCATGGATCCCAGAGCACTGCTGGGAGCAACATCTAAGCAAAGAACCAGGAGTAGCCCCGGAGTTCCACTAATAATGAAGAAATGAATAAAATACCTTTAGGATTACTAATGAAATTACAAATAAAAAATATCAAAAGGATTACTAACATAAGAAAAGTGATATAAATTGAGTTCATCAGGAAATTGGGTGAGAGATATTTGCGTTTCTAGGTCAGAGTGATTTTGAGAGAGCAGATTGTGTTTTATCCCTTCCCTCCATCTTCTGTTCTTATTTGACATGTCAGTGATTGTTCTGAGTTGAAATAGGGTTGGAAATATACTTTAAGAACAAAACCTCTAGTAGATATGCATGGTAACCTTCCAATACCTATATTGTAAACCATAATGCCCAAGGGGGAATGGAACAGTGTGGGGAGAGAGAGAGGGGGAGGGAGGAGAGAGAGGGGGAGTGAGGGAGAGAGAGAGGGAGGATAGAGCCATAGAGGCAGGCTGGGGGGAGGGCGGGAAACTGGGGACTTTGGTATACACTGAAGTGACAGATGTTGGAACATTGTATGACTGAAACCCAATTATGAACAACTATGCAATTGTATATCTCCCTGATTCAATTTAAAAAAAATTAAACCATTTTTTGATTGGGATGTTTGTGTCAGGCAAGTTTTAAGTAACAATAATTTGTTTGACTTAGGTTTTGAATAATTCGTTTTTTTTTTTTTTTTGCTTTTTTGGGTCACACCCGGCGATGTTCAGGGGTTACTCCTGGCTCTGCACTCAGGAATCACTCCTGGCGGTGCTCGGGGGGACCATATGGGATGCCGGGATCGAACCCAGGCCGGCACAGGCGGCCGCGTGCAAGGCAAATGCCCTACCCGCTGGGCTATTGCTCCAGCCCCGAATAATTCGGTTTTACTTGACTACCTCCCAACATTTGACCTGGAATCAGCAAACATTAAGATGAGAATGTTCATAGTGCTTCCCAAAACTGTTCACACAGCATGTCCTAATTTGATGGGAACCCGTGCTTCCACAGAGATAGATAACTTTTGTATTTCTTCCCCTGTCATCAGCCACAGAAGGCTCTCCAGGTTTAGCATGCCCACCTTTGACTTTCATGGATTTCGTCTTTCTAAAGCCCGTCTCCCATCCTTTTTCAGAACAAACAGCCCATTAAAATCTGACTCAGAAACTTCAAAGTGATGTAGAATGAGTATCCGTGAAGCACACTTCCCAAGCATCAGATACAGAGGTTTTTGTTACGGGCGCTCTCATTTCTTCAGGTTTTAGCCATCTCTCTTCATTCACTCTTTACTGTGAATGTGGATTTGCCCTGTCTTAAGGGTCCTTCTAGAATGGAGCCTTATTTTGGCAAGGAAACAGCCAGGTGTCTCGTTGTTGCCTTGAAGATCCATCTGACTCTGTAACACGGCTCTCTCTGGGCAAGGTGGAGTCTCAGCTGAGTACTGGTTGCCCCTTGATCGTCCTGTCTTCCCAGATTTCTGAGGAGGAAGCCATTATAATTAAAGTACAACTTATCGGACTGCAGAGATACCACAGAGTTAAGGCGCTTGTACCTTGCATGTGGTTGAGTCAGGTTCAGTCCCTGCCACCACATCTGGTCCCCTGCGAACCACCAGGAATAATCCCTGAGCAATGCCAGTGTGGCCCCCTCACCCCTCAGTAAATACAGCATGAAACACTCCTAACAAAACATGGGGCGACAAAATTTTAAGTTTTGTCTTAATTTCCCCCTAGTATCTATTTTCTCTTAGAAAAGTCCTTTAACTCCTACAAGCAATATGTGGAAGTTCCTGTTTCTATTAGTCTGGCCAAGCACAGAACATTTTTGTGTTTTGAAAAGGGAGAGGGGCAGTCAGGGAGATCCCTTAAAGGGCACAAGCACATAGCTTGCGTGGGCACAGAACCAGGTTTGATGCTACCACCACCTGGCCCCTGTCCACATCACTCAGCCGACCCAGCACTGCACCACCAGGTCCTCCAGAGAAGCAGCAGGCTAGGTATTGCGGGAGTGACTCCACTGGAGAGACCACCTCCTCTACCCCAGTCCACCCCTCCCCCAAAAAAAGACATCTTCCCAAAAAGGAAGATACTGTGAAGATCCTATGTTTGCATGCGTGATGTTTGGGGACCTGCTGCAGTGGTTTGTTAGAGCTTTAGAGGATTTGGTATGAGATAACAAAGAACTACAAGAAGCGGTTGTGATTCTACCCATTCTTATGTGTTGTCTCTTAACACACCTCGTATTTATCTGGAGGAAGTAGACAAAAACGTGTTGTCATAAGTGATGACTTAGGGCCTGGAGAGTCCAGGTCTTAGGTGCTTGCCTTGCATGAGTATGACCCAGCTTCTGATGTGGGCACCACCAGAAGAGAAACATACACACACACACACACACACACACACATATATATATATATATATATATATATATATATATACATAAAATATACATTTGTATCATTCATATGATACCTATCTATCTATCTTCTCTCTCTCTCTATATATATGTATATCTATATATATCTATATATATGTGTATATATGTGTATATATATATATAGAGAGAGAGAGAGAGGAGATAGATAGATATCATATGAATGATACAAATGTATATTTTTATAAAGCCTAACTAAACAGGAGGGTGTGTGTGTGGTGTCGTGCCGACTTGTAGTGGTTAGAGATGAGAGTTCATAGTATTTTTATTTTATTTTATTGGGTTTTTTTTTTTTTTTTTGCCTTTTTTGGGCCACATCTGGCGATGCTCAAGGGTTATTCCTGGCTCTGCACTCAGGAATTACTCCTGGTGGTGTGTGGGGACCATATGGGAGGCCAGGGATTGAACCCGGGCCAGCTGAGTGCAAGGCAAATGCCCTCCCTGCTAGACTATTACTCCGGCCCCCATAGTATTTTTAATGGAACTGTTATAAGAGTAGGTAGAGTGATCCAAAAAAAAGTAAATAATGAAAAAAAAACCAAAGCAGGTAGATGCTCTTTTCCCCATATACTAAAGTGTTCCT
This sequence comes from Cryptotis parvus, assembly GCA_021461705.1. NCBI lineage: Eukaryota > Metazoa > Chordata > Mammalia > Eulipotyphla > Soricidae > Cryptotis > Cryptotis parvus. Next base: position 93,312 of record JAJIBD010039324.1, on the reverse strand, counting down.
CTGCTTTCTCTCTGTTATGAGTAGGTGGTGATTTTGAGGGAATGATAGGAGTAGGACTATATGCCTGGGGCCCTGGTATAGCTGAGCAGCCGAGCTGCCTTGCAAGGGTGTAACTGTTCTCTGGCGCTGTCTTCTCCATCCACTGAACTCGGTCCCAGGGCCTCCACAGCGTCGATTTTGCCACCTGCTCTGCACTGCGGCCAGTTATGTATGAGCACCGTGACTTAAGGGTGCAGGTGGCAGGGCCAACATCAAAAAGAAAGGGAAGCAAATAAGATAACTGATAATATACTAAGTTAGCAAATAAGATAACTGATAATATACTAAGTTAGAAAAGAGAATAGAATATGTGTCTTGTGTTTTTGGAGGCAAAGGAGACGTTCAGTTTGAAAATTACTTTCTGTTGGGATTAAAAGGTATTTCCAAACTGACATTCCCATGTCAGAAATTTAAATTTTAATATCTGATGTTATTTTCTTCTTCACCTGACATGTTACATTTGAGATGAATCAGGGGATTTTATCCTTGTGCTGTTAGAATGGCAGATGATGCTTGCAGAGGTTGGATGACAAGAAGAAACTGTGCTAGTATTTCTATTCCTGTAACAAAGGCCCTTTCCTTAGAAATAGTGAACGAAGGAGGCTGGCGAAATCTGGCATTTCCTTTAAAGTTATAAGAAGTTTTTTTTTTTTTTTTTTTACATTCAGCTATTTTAATACCACCAGCAAGTTTGTGGCTGAAAACTAATGATAAGTGTAAAGAAATGAGCAGATACCACGTGCCATCCATTTAAGGTATCGCTTTCTCGGGCATGGCCAAGAAAGCCATCTTATGTCCGTTTCCTCCAAATCACAATTCTTATCATCTTTGGTGATCTTAAATGAAGTTTTCTAGAACATTCATTCTAGAACACATTTCTGGCCTAGCAAAGAAAGTATAGTATTGAACTTTGTTTCTTGCTGGGAAATCACAGGGCAGTGGACTGTTAGGAAGGCCCTATGTGCTTTGTAAGCCAGTAAAGTGTGTTCCTGACCCTTCATACTGGGGATCACCGCAGACCTGGGGTGTGAATTCAGACCTGGGGTGTGAATTCAGTCTCATGCTTGATCTTGACAGGCTTTAAGTCACTGATCCATCTTCCCGACCCAGTTAGTCATTCTTATTGTCAGGTTTTTATGTGTAGTCTGATTTCTAAAGAGGGAATATACAGAATGTAGGAAGGGAACTCTGCTTTAATGGGAGAATGAGGACTCATCATTGAGGGAGTTCAGGATCAAGTGGGTTTTTATTTTGTCTGTATCTGTCGTGTCTCTGTCTGTCTATCTATCAATGATCTATCTATCTATCTATCTATCTATCTATCTATCTATCTATCTATCTATCTATCTATCTATCTATCTATCTATCTATCTATCTATCTATCTATCAATTATCTATCTATCTATCTATCTATTATCTATCTATCATCCATCTATCTATCTCTATCAATCTATCATCTATCTATCAATCTATCATCTATCTATCTATCTATCTATCAATTATCTATCTATCTGTCTGTCTATCTATCTATCTATCTATCTATCTATCTATCTATCTATCTATCTATCTATCTATCTATCTATCTATCTATCTATCTATCTATCTATCTATCTATCTATCTATCTATCTATCTATCATCTATCTATCAGTCTCATCTATCTATCTATCAATTATCTATCTATCATCTATCTATCTATGTATCTATCTATCATCTCTATATCGATCTATCATCTATCAATCTATCTATCTATCTATCTATCTATCAATATCTCTATCTATCTATCTATCTATCTATCTATCTATCTATCTATCTATCTATCTATCTATCTATCTATCTATCTATCTATCTATCTATCTATCTCTCTCTCTCTCTCTCTCTCTCTCTCTATCTATCTATCTATCTATCTATCTATCTATCTATCTATCATCTATCTATCAGTCTATCATCTATCTATCTATCTATCAATTATCTATCTATCTATCTATCTATCTATCTATATTGATCTATCATCTATCAATCTATCATCTATCTATCTATCTATCTATCTATCAATTATCTCTACCTATCTACCTATCTCTCTCTCTCTCTATCTATCTATCTATCTATCTATCTATCTATCTATCTATCTATCTATCTATCTATCTATCTATCTATCTATCTATCTATCGTTTTTGAGCTTTGTCCACACAGTCCTTCTTTAACCAAGTTTCTCTTCAGCAGTAGAGTAGCCTTGGAATCTTTTAACTTTACTGTAGCTCAGAGTTTAGTTCTGTTTTTAAAATAAAAATTTCTCTTTTTGACTGATGACTGGATAAAGAAGCTGGTACATCTACACAATGGAATACTATGCAGCTGTTAGGAAAAATGAAGTTATGAAATTTGCCTATAAATGGATGGACATGGAAAGGATCGTGTTGAGTGAAATTAGTCAGAAGGAAAGAGAGAGACATAGAATGACTGCATTTATTTGCATGACATAAATATATCATGCAATTTTGGTATGGTGGTCTTACCAAAAGTGGAAATTACTGCAAGCGTGAGGGAGTCAGAGGTTAGGTAAGACAGAGAAGGGAACATATGTGAATAAATGTCGAAAGGGCTGATACCAACTTAGAACTGAGCATTAAATACAGGCAAAAAAATGCACATGATGGCTTCTAAGTGTATGTAGTGAAACCCACAATGTGTAAGAGAAGGAAAAGAGAGAGAGGGAGAGAGAAAGAGATAAAGAGCCTGCCGTTTAGGCAGGCTATGGGAGGGGGAGGGAATTGGGGACATTTGTGGTGGGAAATGGGCACTGGTGGAGGCGGGGTGCTGGAACACTATGTGACGGAAACCTCCAAACATGAACAACACTGTAATTGTATATCTCACAGTGGTATAATAAAATGTTTAATTAAAAAAATTCTCTTTGTGGTACATTTATGTTTTTGTTTTTTAGTAAAAAAAAAATAATAGCTTTATAGTTATCATGTAATACCTATAGGTCTGAGAGCTCCTAGAACAGTCTTTAGCTATAAAACAAACCAGGATTGGTAACTTATGTACTCTAAAAGAATATAGTGTTGAGGATGACCAGATGCAAATAGTAGCATCAGACTTTACAGTTATTTGACTAAAATGGTCACGTTTGACAGGCTGCATATTGTAAAATTAGTTTATTGAGGTGATGGAAAGGTGCTCAAAGAGAGAATTTCAAACTAGATTTTTTTTTTGTATAACTATTTTAGGTAAGATTTACTTAAGAAAATCTAGAATTATGGTTGATACTAAGTAATAAAAACTAAAATACAACCATTATCTCATGGTAGCCTGTGTCTTGGTGAAAGTTGTTGCGTTCCTTTGTCCCCTTCAGTGGTAGTTTGCATTTTTGTGGGTTGCTAAACCTTTGTTGACTGGAAGAAATTCCCAACCGTGTGTGTGTGTGTGTGTGTGTGTGTGTGTGTGTGTGGTGTTTCTGGCTACTTGTTTTGTCCTGTTCTAAAATTTAACATTAAGGTGTGATATGTGTGTGTGTGTGTGTATACACGTGTACGTGAATTTCTGGCTACTTGCTTTCACCTCAAATTGAATAGACCTGTTCTAAAATTTAATATTAAGGTGTGGAGGCCCTTATTATTCATTTTAAATTATTTTTGAAATTGACCTATCAGTGGATAAGTAATAATAGCTTCTCATTCATTGTTCATTATTGTGTAAGAACAACAAGAAAAAAATCATTTCAGGGGTCTGGTTTAGAAATGATGTAGGCCAAGCGGCTTGTACATTCAGCCAAAGAGAACAGGGAGTCAGGATATTTCAGCCTTCCCCAAGTGTTCTAGGACTAATTGTTGTCTCTTGTGTTGAACTTGTAAAAAGAAAAAGAATTTGGGGCCAGAGCGATGGCCCAGCGGGTAGGGCATTTGCCTTGCATGCGGCGGCCCATGCCAGTCCAGGTTCGATCCCCGGCATCTCATATAGGTTCCCGAGCACCGCCAGGAGTAATTCCCTGAGTGCAGAGCCAGGAGAAACCCCTGAGCATTGCTGGGTGTGACCCAAAAAGCAAAAAAAAAAAAAAAGAATTTATGTTTTTTTTTTTGGTACTGGAGAATTGTCTTAGCTATGTTTCTTTCTCATGAAGATGCCCTCGTTTGCAACATGTTATTATCATGGGTGGTTAGTGATTTTGAGACATTTCTCATTTTATTATGACAGGGTTCACCTATAGTAGCCTAATGAGAAGAGAGTAAAAAGTGTTTATAATGTCAGTGTTTCTACTTGCAGATTTTTCTTCTACATTCTTCCACAGTGTTAATGGCCACCTGGCTATGCTAATCTTTGTTAATTTTTTCCTAATATTTATTTTATTTATCTCAATTTAATCACTGATTTACAGATTTACAAAATTATAAAGTTCTTCATGGTTGGGTTTTAGGTGTATAATGTTCCAGATCAGTCCCTTCACTAGTGTCTGCTTTCTTGCACCTGTCCCCAGTTTCCTTTCCGTTGCCCCCCCACACACACACCTCTGTGGCAGGTACTTTTTTTTTCCCATTTTTCCTTTTTAGGCACTATGATTTACAATACTCTTACTAATAGGATATTATCCATAACACTGTCCCTCCTTTCAGCACCCAGTCTAATCTTTATTTTTATGTGCAAGATATTAACTAGGCCCAAATAAGGTTTCTGTGTAAGATGAAATATTTAGATCACTATCACTGTTTTCCCGTTCATCTATTTGCTAGAGCGGGCACCAGTAATATCTCCATATGTCCTGTCTCATGCTAGTAGAACCCAAAGGCATCTGCTTGCTCCAGGGACATAAAGAGCCTCAAACCATTATATTAGGTCATGGGAATGACCTAATATAAATCTTACTGGTATTTGGCATATCAAATACGACGCGAGCAGGTGGCCAGGCTTGCCGTGCGGGTGGCATACTCTTGTAGTCACCTCTGAATAAAGCATTTATTGATGAACCACGCGGCCGCTAGCGGCAGCGTGACCAGGCTGTGATAGTAATTTTTTTAAATTTCATAATTCAAAGATTATGGCTATCTTTATGTTTACTGCCAATCGGGAGCACTTACTGTACCAGGTACTCTAGCATGTTCTTCAGTTTTGTAAATCTTGCCCCTTAAAAGTTACTGATGTCTCAAAAAGGAAGCAGGTTTAGAGAAAGTAAAATCTTGCCCAGATGGCATTTCTAGTTGATAAGAAAATGGGATTTCAGGTTTAAAAGATCACAATTTTACAAGATAGTTTACGGGTGATTAGAATTACTCATGAAGATTTTTGTGGGGGGACCGCCCCTCCCCCATTTTAGCATAGTGACTCTTGGGGACCGGGATGACTGAGGGTGCGAGTGGGGGTGGTACTGGGAATGTTCCTGGAAATTGAGATAGAAGAGCAAGTTGGGAGAAAACTGGGTTGGAGGAGCCGTCACAGAATACAGTTATTTTGTAAAATGTTATTTCACATCACTCAAAAGACTGAAAACAAATGTAATAGGACAACTTGATAATCACCTCGTAAACTTGGCACTGCTAGGATTTCTTGAAATTTTTTAATGTAAGCGTTTAAATCAAGACTGTGCCATAAGGTAACTTTAGTGTGGTATGGAACAACTACAAATTTAAAAGCGGCGAGACAGGATCAGAAAAAAAATCTGATGTGATATGACCAGTTGGAAGATTGGAGCTGTGTGCGGCTGAGAGAGAGGGCCTCTCTTATTGTAGACAGTGTGCTTCTAATAGCTAATTACTGAAATGCTGGAGATGAGGAATGGTTTTTTAAAAAAAAATTCCCCAGTATATCCCCCTTTTGTTCCCACCACAGACTGGGCTCTGGCTCCTCTGCCCAAGGGCGGTTCCTTGGCACCTCTTGTTTGGGGGTGAATGGGGTTTTCTGCATAATAATCAGGTGGCAACCATCTTGACATTCCGCCCCTCACCCTAAACTCTTAGGGTTCCTGGCACACTGTAACAGTGCCACTGGCAGAACAGAAATCATAATGAGAAAGTGAGGGGCAGGGGCATCTCAATTTGATGGGTCTGTATTATTTTTTCTGCTTGCTGTGATTATGGAAACTCCGTTAATAACTTTGTTCTCTTCTTTCCCAGGAAGCAGCCTTGTTCTGGGAGGTTCTGAAAGCCTGAGAGCCCAACCCACGATTGGTTCCTTAGTGCTCTCCCCGCCTGGCCTACTTTACTGTGTGCTTAGTGATGAGCCTGAATGGGTTTTTTTGGAGGGGAAGGGGAGCAGGGGATGGGGTGTTGGGCCACACACCCAGCAGTGCTCAGGGCTTGCTCTTGGCTGTGTTCTGGGATTCATTCCTAGTGTTGAGGGAGCATCAGATCTGCGCTTTAATCACTTGCTTTCTCTGTCTCTGACCCTCGCCTGAATGTTTCACATGGGTAAAAGGTGCGTTTTCATCACCTTTAGCATACACTCATTTGCACAAACTCTTTTTAAAGTTAGCTACTGTGTGATATAACAATATTGACATAAATTTTCCCAGATTTGGTGATTTCAACATTGCAACTCTGTTACCTAATTAGTGTTAATTGTAGAATTGTATCAACAGTTGCCCCTTTTTTTTCTACATTAAATTTTTTTAAAAAACATGTTTTCAAAAATTTTATTTTATTATACCAGCAAGAGATACAAGGGGAAAAAAAAAACCATTTTTATGCTGTTCCTCCCCCAACTTTATTGAAGTAAAATAGACATAGCATCAAAAAAAAAAAGCTGGTTACAGTTTGGTCATTGGATATTAATATGTATTTTTGTTGTTGTCAGTTATTGGTGTGTTGGGAATATTCAAAGCAGTCTGAATTTTATTTTGTTGTCTGTTGTGACAAGTAGAAAGTCAGTAAAGATAACCCAGCAGGAGTAAGTGGACATAGGTAATATTAGCTCAATCCATGTGATTTCTTTGCCTTTGTTTTTACAATGAAAAAGTGATTGACTTCTTTGTTGTTATATTTGAAAAACAAAGGAAACCCTGGTTTTAGAATATTTCTGAGCAAAGTGTTGTTATTGGTTCTCAGACTCCAGACTTGGGAAATTTAGAATTGAAAAATGATTATGTGGTATGTTTACATTTTTTATTGCAAATTAAAATACTATAGAACCATAGTACTTCCTGCATGTCTTTCTTCAGAAGTTTGCTTTGCTAGAACCGCTTTCTGAGGGGGTGGGTGTGGGGAAGCGGGGCACATTGGTGTTGGGAACTGCGCTGGTGGAGGGATGGGTGTTGGAACACTATGACTGAAACCCAATCCTGAGCAGCTTTGCAATGGTCCATCACTTGGTGATTCAATAAAAACAGAAACACCTATATTCCAATTTTCTTACGTTTTGGAAACAATTGGCAGTGCTCAGGTACTACTCCTGACTGTGCTCAGAGGGTCAGTTTTGGGGAGTCTCGGTCACCATTGGAAGCCAGGAATCAAACCTGGTCCTGCTGCATGCAAAGCATACACTCCAGTCCATTGCTTCATCTTCCCGCCCCAGTTTCCTTAGTTAAAACTCACATGTCTGTTTTCAGAGTCATCTTTAGTATGCTCGAGTCAAAAGTTCCACTTTAGTGTTCGGGAAAAGTGATGCTTGGATAAATTGACAGTCCTGCTTAAAGATGATTGAAAGCTGGCTTTCACAGAACTCTTTCTGGTATTACACTTAGGCCAGAGAGTCCTATTCTAACTGGGAACCCCCCTCCCGGAGGGACACAGGACATGGATTAGCTCAGAGACCCAGTCCAAAGTAGAAGGAGAAAAGAGCTTTTCAGAGCTTGTTAGATAAAATAACCTCCCCAAACTCAACCCTTTTCTGATGGCACTGTAGTTTCTCTGTTAGAAATGGAATCCAGGAACAAAAATACCCTGGACACCGCATCAGGAAACTAAAGACTGACCTGCTAGCCAGTTCCATGGGTTCTGGAATACAACCCATGTGCTATTATTGGGGATACTTTTCAGCTGCCTTTGTGTTTATTTGAAAACCACTGCAGTGTATTTGTAAGCAGAAAACAAAAAGTACTCTTTGGGCCTTGGCACTTTTATCAGGTTTAACATTTCTAATAGTTCTTAAAAACTGAAGAGAAGCATGTTATTTTCAGAAAGAAGCATAAAAAAGTTCAACTTTTTCTTTACCCAATTCTCCTAGGGTCAGTAAATGCCTTGAATTCCCTGAACAGGTTAACTTCTCTAAGCTGTTGTTAATGCTAGCAGCGAAGAGGTGGTCTTAGCCAAGTGCTTCTGCTTTTTTGGGGTCAACCCCAGAATTTTAGCTTAATCCAAATGGACCATCACTAGAGGACATGCCACAGGAGAGGTTCTTGGAGGTTGGTTTTCAAACCTTCAGTCTTTACATCAGTCTACTATCATTCACAGTCAATAAAGCGATGGTAGGTTGTGTAAATGGCTTATCTCTAAGCCTTCCCTATTTTTGTTCTTTCCCTGAACTGAATGGTGAATGGTCACGTCTCTTCCAAATGGGTTTCTTTCCGAGCCTGCTTAGAAACCAGAGACATCCCAGGAGTGGTTCCTTGGCGTAGGTAGGAATGGTTGTGCTGAGTAGCAGTAAATATATATGGAGCACCTGTGGGGCTGAGGTATTTGTGTTTCTGGGTCAGTCCCATGAGCCGTGAAGTGACTCTTCTGTGGTAGGCAGTGGTGTTCATACCTGTGGCTTCCTGTCCCGCCCCTTCAGGGCCACTGTCCTTACTGGTCTGGTCCTTCAGGTGTGCCATGGGGCCTCCACTGCTTCAGTAGAGCCGCCTGCCACCTGGGTCTCAGTCTTTCCCTTAAACTCAGGAGGTGTGCCTGTGCATTTTAAAAAACAAGCACATGCACACACCTAGGTACGCTTTTGGGAAGAAGAATGTTGGGGAAACATTAAATTATATGAATTCCTGCAGTTTTGATCATCTGCACTGAAGCTCTTTAATTGAATGGCATTTAGAGATTTTTCTGAGGCTGGAGTGAACAGGGTACAGTGGATAGGGTACTTCTGTGCCTGGCATGTGGCCGACTTGGGTTCCGTCACTGGCACCCCATATGATCCCCCACGCCCACCAGGAGTAATCCTTGAGCTCAGTGCCAGGAATATGCCCTGAGCACCACAGGGATGGGCCCCCAGACAAACAAAACAAAAGCATTTTTCTGCTCTTCTGTGTTTGGTTTGTATGCATACATAGATTCTCTAGCAAGTATTTTATTTATTTATTTATTTTTGTAGCAAGTATTTTAAAGAGGTCCTTTCATAGGGCAGAATTTTGGTAGACTTGTAATTCATTTAACCATTTCCCTGCTGGAGAGCCTACCCCCTTAATATTCTTGTATATATTTGTATAAATCATATTTTCATAATCTTAAAAGAATTAACTCTTTGTACTTATATAAGTCTTTGAGGTATTCTCACTGTGGACTCTTGACCAGGAACTCACAGTAAACTCAAGGGAAGTCTGCCCCACAAGAAACTGAATAGAATTAAGAGAGGAGAGAGGATTCACTGTGCATCATTGTACAGAGGAGAGTCATGAGCCGGGACTGTTCAGCCTTTTCACCTTCGTGTTCCATGTCAGAGAGGGAAAAAGAGAATAGAGAAAGGACTGGGTTGTGTGTGTGTTGAGTGTTGAGAGAAAGAGAACCCATTTGAATTCTGTGGCTTTTTCAAGTTGGTAAAGGGATCGTGGTAGGGGTTGGGCAGAATTTGAAGCATGAAAGTAAGGCTTAAACTATTCAGTAGACGATTTACACATTTTTTCTTACTATTCTGAATTTACATTTTTCTTTTCATTAACCTGTACATTTTTCTTGTGCTGTTTGATTCTGTCCCACTCCTCCCACCCCTCCACCAACTAGGGACCTAGAAAAGGATGAAGACTTTCTTTAAAGTTCTGCTGTTTACATATTTGGGTAATTTTGCAGTGAAGTGAAACTCAAAAATTTTAAAAAATTGCGATAATTACTTTGAGATTCACTTGTAGAAAAGAAATGGAATAAAATGTGTTGAGTTTTCCTTCCCTTTATTTTTCTCTCTCTTCCCCTCCCCTCTTCATCCTCCTTCTGTCCTTCCCTCGACTTTCTCTGTTTCCCTAATAGTAGTCAGGGCCTGCTTTTGATCCTGTGTTGGGAATTGTACCTGGGCCTCCTGCATGTGAAACACGTAATCCAGCACATTGGACTTTCTCTTTAGCCTTGAGTTGTATAATTTGAATACAGTAAAAATTACCAACTTAAGTGTAGAATTTGAGTTTCGATAAATGTCTACAGTTATGTAGCTCATGCTGCTGTCAAGATAGAAAGTATTCCAAATGTTGTCTTGTGTGCCCTTTCCTCTGGCCCCCACCCCTACCCCCTGCCGCCCTTACTGGCCTGTAGCCATGTTGGAGCTGCTTTTGCCTTTTCTAGAATGTCATATACATGGAATCGCACTGTATGTGGCCCTTTGCGCTTCTTAGCACTTTCCACGTCTTCCTCAGTCAGTTCATCCTCTTTGGTAAGCAGCAGTCCGTTTATGAACATGCTATGATTCAAATATAGCTCAGTTATTTTGGCCATTCACCAGTAGATGAACATTTGAGTTCTTTTTTTTATCATGAATAAAATGAATATTCATGTTTAAAATTTTGGGAAAATATATTTGTTTGTTTCGCAGCCATAATGTAACAGCTGTGCTGAGGCTTACTTTTTAGCTTTGAGCTCAGAAATCACTCCTGGCAGTGCTTAGGGGACCATAAGTGGTGCTGGGATCAAACCCAGGGCTGGTACAAGCAAGACAAGTGTCCTGCCTCCTATACTATCTCTTTCCCGCCCCCCCCCCCCTTAAAAGCATCTCTTTGGGGATAAATGCCTAAGAACAGGGTTGATGGGTCCTCGGGATCATATATTCAGTGTGTTTTAATTTTATTTTAAAACCCTGGGGCTGGAGTGATAGCACAGCAGGTAGGGCATCTGCCTTGCATGCAGCCAACCCTGGTTTGATCCCTGCACCCTATATGGTCCGCTGAGCATTGCCAAGGAAATTCCTGCGTGCAAAGTCAGGAGTAACCCTGAATATCGCCGGGTGTGACCCCAAAAAATAAATAAAAACCTGCCAAACTAGCAATTGTAACACTCTCCAACATAATTGTCATTTCACGTTTATCCGTTGTAACTGTACTGTCATAGTACTATTTCATAATTTTAATTTGTAATTGCTTAAGAATGTTAAGTATGTTCTCATGTGCATTGTTAATAATTATGTTTGGTCAAAGGTCTGTTAAAATATTTTGTATTTTTAGTAGATGGTAATATTTGTGATCCTACTATTAAGTTTTAAATTCCTTATGATATTTGAATACAGATCTTTCAGAAATAAATTTTGAAATTTTTTTTAGCTTTGTATATGGATTGTATATTGATTTCCTTAAATGTCTTTTGAAGAGCAAGTTTTTAGTTTTGGGCAAGATTATTATGTATTTCAAGAAAACTTTCATTATCAAAATCAAAGTCACAATGTTATCAAAATCAAAGCCATAATGATTTTTTCTTATATTTTTCCAAAAAGCTGTATAATTCTAGAACTTTAATTTTAAATATGATTCTGCTGAAGTTAATTTGAAAATATGTTCATTTATCTGTTGGACTACCTGACTCCTTAGTATATCTTTTGATCTCTGTTCTCTTATCTAGATCTATAGAAGTTTTCTTATACAGGTTTTTAGCTGTAGCCTGTGTAGTAACTATCTTGAAATAAGGGTCTTCCACTAGGTTGGTTTTTTTTTTTATATATATTTTTACTTTTTTGGGTCACACCCGGTGATGCTCAGGGATTACTCCTGGCTCTGCACTCAGGAATTACTCCTGGCGGTGCTCGGGGACCACATGGGATGCGGGGATTGAACCCAGGCTGGTACAGGCCGCCCGTGCAAGGCAAATGCCCTACCTGCTGGACTATCACTCCGGTCCTCTTACTGGTCTTAAACTTTAAAAAAAAACCTTATTGATCTTTGAAGAGTCAACACTTGGTATTATGGATTTTTCTCCACAACTTTTTTTAAACTTTTATTCATTGTTACTAATTTTCCTTTTTGTGTATTGTGCTTTAGTTTGATAAACTAAGATGTAAGCTTAGATTATTTCTGCTTTCCTAATAAGATTTAAGAACTGTAAATATTCTGCTAACTTTGCTTTAGCTTTATTCAAGAATGTTTGTTTTACTTGTGGCTCTTTGACAGAGTTTACTGCAGTGTATTTAATCTCCTAGGGCATGAAAGTGAAAATATAGTTTCCAGGTATATTTCTACTAGAAGAGTAATAATTATCTTTTCAAAAAGGTTCAAAGTGAGCAAATATTTTTGTACTTATTGATGCATATACATTTCTTGCTTTGAAATAAGCTCAGGTGGACATCTAATATTCTTTTCTTTATATTTCATGACTTTCCTTTAACATGTCTCAGTGATATTCTGACAAGTGAATCCTCTTAGCTTTCTTTTGTCTGAATAAACAGTCAGTCTTCACTTTTGAAGGACATTTTTGCTAGGTGTTGAATTCTAGGTCAATAACTTTCCCCTTCCTTTGTTATTATTATTGTCTTCTACCTTACTTAACTTTGGAAAATTATTTGCTTTCATTTTGTCCATATTCCATTTAATGTAATGTCTCCCTTACCTCGGGTTGCCTTAAAAATTAGTTTTTAAATTGCTAGTTTTGATATGTGTCATTTTGTGGTTTTATGTATTCTGTCTGGGGTTTGTTATGTTTTCCTGGATTCTTAGGATTATAGTTTTCAGTGATTTAAAAAAAAATTGCTGTTAATGATTTATTTCTTTTGTCTGTCTTTCTCCGTTTTTGAGCTGAATTATGGTAGACAGCTCAGGGTTACCCCCACAGGTTACTGATAGTCTGGTCACACACTCAGACGCATGCACGTAACCCATAGACAGCATCACTCATAGCTGCCAGAAAAGTGAAACACAATCCGCTGTTCAGCTGATGAGCAGAAAGAAAAAAAAAAACAGTGTCTCCAGTGGATACCAGCCACACACTTCTGCATGCTAGGGTTTAAAAAGTCCTCAGCTTGCGGCTGAAGTGAGAGTACATCAGATTAGGTGCTTGCCTTGCCCAAGGCTTGACCCAGGTTTGATCCCGTCATTCCTTATGCCAGGAGTTGTGGCGTTTTGAATTTAGTTTGAGGATTTGCTGGGGAGACCCTCAGAGCAGCCACAACTCCTGGCAATTTTAGCATAGGTTGGAAGAGTGCAAGTCAAGCACATCCGGATTTGTTTTTGGGGACGACACCAGGCAGCGCTCAAGGTTTGCTCCTGGCTCTGCACTCAGGGATCATGTCCTGACAGGACTTGGGGGACCCTAAGGAGGTGACTGCGGCACCCAGTTCTTCTCCTGGCTATGGCTTGGAGGCCGCCTCCTTGCTTTAGATTCGAGCCATCATTGGCCGGACTCATTTGTTGCATCTTCTTAAGAATCAAATCCTGTGGTGTCTAAGAACAGTTGTTTCATATTACTGTCTTCAGTTTTCTGCTGTTACTCTTTGTGACTAGCACTCCTGACAAATGTGATGTTTAGTGCCGGAATCTGCTATTGTAGTACCTTTTAAAGCAGAGCCTCTTAGAGGAAAAAAATAAAGTGTTACTATGGGGTAGGAGCAGGAAGCGTCTTGCCTGTGCACTTGCTGATATGGTACCTGTACTTCCAACTTATATATAATGTCAGAAGAGAAGTCTGAACTGTGGTATACTGCTCATTGTTTGAGCAATTGCCACTTGAAAAGCGCTGTGTCTTGCTCTTCAAGCCCATGTTCTCTCTTGTTTGTCTCTGTTTTTCTCCCTGATTATTTCCATTCTGGGAAAGCCTGTGTTCTTTCTCAATCCTCCCCCCCCCTCTCTCTCTCTCTCTCTCTCTCTCTCTCTCAAGTTTCAATATAAACTATCTTGCTTCACCAAGATAGATACTAACCAGTGCTTCATCCCCTGCTAGGCGTTGCTGCTTCTTAATTCCTTCTTCCTTTCTCTCCTTCGGCTTTGGTTTTTGGACTACACCTGGTGGTGCTCAGGGCTTACTCATGCCAGACAAGTACCTTACCCACTGTACTATCTCTCTGGCCCTCCTTTTCTTCTTAACAGTTGGAGTGTGCTCAGCGAAGGAAATAAAAATAATTTTCTTATTCTGGTTACCAGTTGAATTCTTGGCTTTCTCTCTGAAGTCTTGATATTCAGAAACTGGAAGTATAATAGTGTATATTCTAAGCTGTAAAGTTAATTTTATTTCCTCACTGACCATCTGTTTATTTGCCTCCAAGAATAACACAATTTTTGTGGCCATATCTATATTATTTAATTACTTAAAATAATGGGCTGAACCAGGCCTGCCCCCACTTTTGAAACAGTTCCTCCTCTGGGCTGTTGAGGTTGGAAGCTAATGCCTCTGACTAAGAATAAGGACAGACCTACATAAGCATATGTTGTATTGCTGTATCTGAAGTCATGAGGGGTGTGATTAATGGTCCTTAAGAGTTTTAATTTGGCGTGTCTTGCTCCTAAATCTCACTTAAGCTTGGTTGCAAAGCCTGACAAATGAGTCTTCATACATGCCAAGCTAAGACATGTCACCGCCTTCTTGGGGCGTCATTTCCTAAACCCGCCTAGGTTCTTACAGGTTAAATTACAGGATGGAGCTTGCGTGGAGTCTCTGGGAATCTCCCAGATCATTCTTAGAGCAGAATAGTTAAATAACATTCCTTGACTGAGAGCATGATTCATATTCCAAGCCAATGCGAACACGGTCCTCTGTTAGCTCTTTACAATTCATGAAGTCTTTCGTTATATCTCTGAGGTTGGAGAAACAGAAAGTGATGGTATGAGGAGCCCAAAAAAAATACGCAGTGTTGGTGACTGATTCCTGAGTTAGAAGTCTTACATGGCTTCATGCTAACTTTAATTTGTTTTATGTGAGAAACATTTTTTTCTTAACACATTTGAGAGCACATAAATTTCTGTCCATCCTCTTCTTTAAATAGGATATGGGCATTTTCTTTTGTAGGAACATATGGGTGGTGTGTTCCAGTTTATTCCTTGTGGGATGTAGGTGCTTCCCTAAAAACTAAAACTACTTTTTTTTTGGGGGAGAGGGGAGATGGTTGGGCTGGACCTGGGTCTGTGCTCAGGTGGTCCTGGGGGACCTGTATGGCCTGGGGCATCAAACCAGGGTCAGCGGCGTTTAAGGCAAGCATTTTACCTCTGCACTGCTGGAGGGCCTGGCTGTCTGCACATGTGTCCCACCTGCTCTTTGAGGATAGGTGTTAGTGTATTTCTCCTGTGGAGATTTGGAAGGGGCCCAGATGCAGGTGGAACTGAGTTACTTGTGCTGTGAAACAGTATTTCTGATTTTGATATGGAGAACAACTTACATTATTTAACTTGAAAATATAGAATTTTATTGTTTAACT
This sequence comes from Cryptotis parvus, assembly GCA_021461705.1. NCBI lineage: Eukaryota > Metazoa > Chordata > Mammalia > Eulipotyphla > Soricidae > Cryptotis > Cryptotis parvus. Next base: position 77,834 of record JAJIBD010039324.1, on the reverse strand, counting down.
GCAGCTCTTTACAGCATACTACTGCATATTTCTAGTTATCATTTTTAATCTGGGTATAAGTAAAAGAACTAGATTTACTTGATAAAACTTGCGTCCTTTGATATAGAGCAATTCTGGTATCTTTATTGTGTGCTGCTTTATTATACACACCAGCAAGTGTTTCTTGGTGCCCATGGCCACAAAATCCTAGTCTTGAATGAATGATACCACCAAAAAAGTACTAAAATGCTTAGTAAAATGTTTATTTACTTCCATGAAAAAATTGGGGGTGGCGGTAAATAGTATCTCCATTGTTCACGTTGGATAATTTTATTTAAAGGAAATATATATTCTTGTGAAATTGGGAGTTTATGAAATGAGAAAAAACTAGCATGTGTAATTGGGCATATCCTGTACTGTGTAGTGAATCACCAAGCCAGCAAACTTGCCTTTAAGCACTTTGGAAACCAGGTTTTGTATGGCTTGCTCAGCCTGAATAGCTTCTGTCTGTAAGACAGCGGGTGATGAGGCTGTAGTCCCAAGGGGCCGTGAGAGAACAGCCGACTTGATGACGACTGCCTGAGTGAGTTGCAAAGGCATCAGAAGCCATCAAGACAAACCAGGGCCCTCCACCAGCCTTTTTTTGTTTTTAGTTTAGGTGGACCACACCCAGGGGTGCTCAGGAGCTGCTCTTGACTCCGTGATTCTGGGTCACTCAGGCATGCTGAAGAGGACCCTGTAGTGCTGGGGGTTGAACAAGATTCCTGCATGCAAAGTGTTTGCTCCAGCTCGTGGGCCATCATTCCTCACCATACCGCACCCCATAATCATTTTACGGCCACAGTGGAGTCTCTTACTCAGAATATACCCCCTCCCCACACACCTTCCGAAAGGCATCGCCTAGAGAAAAATGTGAAGTTTAATGTACATGGTGTGTCTCAATTGCTGGAGTGGAAGTCACTGGCATGTGTCTCATAGGTTTGCTAGTTTCTCTTCAGTCCAGTTCATTAGAATGAAAATGCTCTAAAAAGTTTATGGTTGAAACCTACAACCAGATTTTGGTGTTCACGCTCTGCTGCTGTTAACTCTGACAGCCCTTTCAAAGTATGCTTAGACTGGAGAGCAGGAGGGCATGCATATGGGCAGTTTTGTTGAAAGTGGGTACCTAACATTCTCAGGGTGAACTGCTGGGTGAAGTTCCCTTGGAGAACAGACCCTTGGGGTACAGTCATGAAAGGAAGTTGAAGCTTGCTCTTTTGGATTTGGAACCGTACCCAGTGTTATTTGGGGTTTACTCCTGACTCAGTGCAGGGTGGGCTTGGGGGGTGGGTCCCTGCTGGTGCTCAGTGGACCCTGTGGTGCTGGGGATAAAACTGGGGCCTGCTGCATGGAAGGCACATGCTCAGCCCCTTGAGCCCTCTCACAGCCCAGAATTTAATTAAATCACATTCAAGTGTGAGCCATCAGTGACGAGTGCCAGCATCTATATGTGTAGGGGAAATCTTTGATTTTCTTATGAGCAGAAGTATTTTTCTATATATGTAGGAAATCTTCGATTTTTTATTTATTTATTTTTTTTAAATTTTTATTTTTACAATTACAAAGATATAAATTAAAAAGTTCATATTTGGGTTTGGTCATACGTTAGCGCCCATCCCGCCACCAGTGCCATCTCCCACACCAACGTCCCGGTTCCCTCCCCCCCCCAGCCCTCCTCATGCAGGTTCTTTATTTCTTTCATTTCTCTATCTTTCTTTCTTCCCAGATATGGATTACAGAACATACATAAAGGGTGTCAGTGTATCCTTTTGCCTCTATTTAATGTCAGTTCTAGGTTGGCATTAGTACCCTCACAATTGTTAGCACACTGTTCCATTTTCTGTCTTACCTAGCCTCTGATCACAGTTTGTGATAATTTCCACTTGAGGACCTTGAGTATGTTTCACTTGACCTTGGATTTGGTTCAAATATGTACATATTTTTGTTATGCGATAATGCAGTCATTCTGTTCGATTTTCTTATGAGCAGAAGTATTTCTTATAATGCAAGCTGGTTAGGCTGCATTGGGAAATGCGACTCAACGAACTTACTGCCTGCAGAGCCCTTGCTTTTCTCCTTTGCCAGCACCAGCTCTTGGCTTCCTTTGAGAAACCCTAGAGATTTCCCATCCTGTTATACCAGACCTGGTGCTGCTGTGGTGTCGAGGTCTGGAGTCCAACTTTGCCCAGAGCTTATAAATGAGTCTAGGCTGAAAGGACTCTGTTGGCTCGCGGTCCCTCCATTCACAGCGCGGTGGCTTTGGGCAAGTCATGCAGTCTCTTCAAGCCTCCTTTTCCCCTTTGCTGCGGAATGGGTCGTACCCGTGTATTACAGGGTTGTTGTAAGGATTAAAAGTGGTAATGGCTGTGAAGTGACTTGCACAGAGCTTGGCACATTATAAGCTTCCAATAAACCTTAGCTGTTGCTATTAGGGGCTGGTAATGCTGATGCACATATAATCTTTGCTTTTTCCAGCTGATAGTTAGCAGCCTAAGGACTGGAACCATTCTTTATCCTTTGATATAGCATCTGAAGTCCTAGAACAAGATTTCTGTGTGCGTGCATGCGTGTGCGTGTGTTCATGGTGTAGTCCCAAGCAACAGAAACATTTTATGCACTATAGGCTTATGCCTCTCCTTTCTTACTTTTTTCTGTAGGGGACACCAGAAACAAGTCCAGTGCACCCAGACACAGCTGTCAGGCAACAGTACTGGAATGTTTCGCTTTGTCTTGGCCATGTTCCATTTCATCTGTGATCATGATGCTCTTGAGGTTCAGTCTTTCTGAAACTCCTTACGGTGTCAAGTCTGCTTGAATAACAGAGGCTTGAATTTCATTCTGTGTCCTTACATGTTTGGGGAAAAGAAATCTCCAAGTTTCAAGCTGTGAGCCTTGCATGCATGAGTTTTTTCATGCTGTGTTGTGTGTTCTTCTGGGAGCTAGTTCTAGTTCCCTCTCCTGGACCAAGCTGGGCTTTCCATGTGATTAGACCTCTGTGCTTCTTGCAGAGTTTAATTCACTCCAAAGGTTTGTTATGTTGGAGCCGTTCATTTCTTTTCTTTCTTAAGAGTATTGGGATTGGGGCGGAGCGATAGCACAATGGGTAGGGTGTTTGCCTTGCATGTGGCTGGACCCAGGTTCGATAATTGACATCCCATATGGTCCCCCAAGCACCGCACCACCAGGAATAATTCCTGAGCGAAGAGCCAGGAGTAACCCCTGAGCATCACCGGTGTGACCCCCCAAAAAAGTATTGGGATTGACAAAACTATAGTGTGTAAACCTGATATGTTTTGGGTCTCCACCTGGGTATGTGTGTATACTGTCTGCATGTTTGCATGTGTTTGTATGCATACACATGTGCTCATGTGTCTCCCTCCACCCCCTCTATACGAGCATTTGACAATTGTCTGAGGCCAGGAGTGCTGCTGAATATACTCCAGTGCACGGGACAAATCTGCACCTCACTCCCCACAGAGAATGACAGCCCAGAATGCCAGCAGTGCCAAAGCTGAGATACCTTGCTGGAACTAGATAAAAAGTACAGGCCGTTTTCCAGCCTGTTGGGGAGGAAAATGGGGGACATCTTAAGTCTAGGCTAGTGTTTGCTGCTGCAGGCAGGAAGTGTCTGGTGACAACAAGAGGTGCTGGTGACTTGTGGTTCTGGCCTCCGCGGTGTGCAGTTGTGCTGGACACCGTGGCAGACCACTGAAGGATGATCCCAGCTTCTCTGTGACCTGCTGGAATGCAAGTGGTGCTGGGGCTGCTGAATTCCATCTCGGAGCTCGGGAGCGCTGGGAAGAGAGGCAGCTTCCTGTCCTGTTGGGAGTGAGATAGAGGAGGGACGATGGCTCTATCTTGTAATTTCTTACATAGTAATTTATCACTGGAATCAGATCGAGCAGAGTCTTTGCACCTTCGGAGGTACCAAGGATAGCTTCAGTTGAGATAATCTTCTTTTTCTTTCCTGCCCGGACACCTTTGGTGGGGTTTAAGTTTCCCAGCATCACTCCAATAGTGATGTTCGAGGAGCTCCTTCCTGCTGCTCAGGTCAGCGTCTGCATGGATGCAGCAACTACAGGCTTCCCTACTGCTGATCTCACATCTCCAGCACACATCCCCACGCCTTACTCTGAGCCGGGCTGGGGGCAGCCCCGGCAGACGTCCTTGGATCGACTCACTTTTCCAGGATGTCTGAGCACTGCAGTCTTGTGTGTGTTGCATCTCCCGTTCAGGCATTTCTTCAGAAATGAGCTGCTCTGGAGGTCAGGAATCATGCCGGAGAGGCCTCTTAAAAATTTTTGGCGTTGATCTTCAGGGCCAGAGTGATGATAGTCCAGCGAGTAGGGAGTCTGCCGTGCACACAGCCGGCCTAGGTTTGATCTCCACTAGCCCATCTGGTCTCCTGAGCATCACACCAAATGTGGCCCCAAAACCAAACCAAACAACAATGGAAGTGTTTTTTTTCCTCTCCTGAGTTACAAAAACCGCCTCCCAGCGGTGGGAATGGCTCCAGAGAGGACACAGAAGCAGGGATCAGTCCACCTGTGACTGTGAGGCAGCCGCCTGTGAGCCTCACAAGCTGGGGAGTGTCTTGGGGTGAGCACAGGTGCTCCAGCCTTCGCGTCTCAACACCCTCCTCTGATGCGCTTTGCAGCTGGCCTGCTTCCCGGATTTCTGGGTCACCGTGACCGTAGGCAGGGTAGGAGTTATAGAATAGTCTGTGGGTGACTAGAAGACACCCACGGCAGGTAGGTGTTCTGTTGCCTTTTTTAAAAAGATTGTTTTGAGGGGTAGGGGTGCCTAACACCCCACAGTGCTCAGGGCTTACTACTGGCTCTGCATACAGGAATTACTCCTAGCGGTGCTTGGGAACCATGTGGGATGCCGGGATCGAACCTGCATCAGCCGCATGGAAGGCAAACACCGACCAGATGTGCTGTTGCTCCAGCCCCAGCAGGTAGATTTTCTTGAGTCATCTGCACGCTTCACTCTCTTCCTCTTGAATAACTCACCTCCTTATTTTGTGAAGAGAAACTTGTCACCTCCTGGTTCCTAAGAACTGACAGGGTATTGCTGAGCCTGTTCTGGGACTCAGGACTGACAAGCACAGGCTTAGCCCCGGGGCTGCAGCTGGCCTGACCGTCAGTGGGGCAGAACTGCTTTTCTGTGTCGATTTGGTCTGGTCAGACTTCTTATTCCTGGCTATTTGCTTCTTTGTGTTTGTTTTTCTGTGAAACCATACAGTCTCTTTCCAGCAGAGCAAAGGAAGGGACCCCTTTCTAGCATCTGCTTTTCCTAAAAAAGCACAAACGGAGAGTTATAACAGAAGCAGCACATGCCCTAAATATACCATAGAGCATGGTTTGTGCTGTAACATTAAAATTTTTAAAAAATCTGCTACTAAGATCCAGGTCCTTGGCAGTGTACAAGAAGGACTGAACAAGAAAAGGCATCCTGCATTATTCTTTGCAGACAATTGATAAACGTTTCCTCCTTCCAGTGACAATTTAGAGAACACCTAGCAAGTTGTGTTGTTTATTTTTGTTATTTTGTGGATTTTAAAATAAATGGATTTAGTGACACCAAGATTTTGACATGTATGTTATGTCCAAATTATGACAAACTTAAGACAAAAAATTAGAAGAGTGTTGGGGAAAAGGAGTTTTATTCTTTCCATGAACCTGCTTGATATTTTGGGTGTGCTCGAGGAGACATTCTTTTACTCCATTTTGAGGTGACATTAGATCACAGTGTCCCTGGGTTGCCCAAAAACTGAGACTGATCTGAAGGTTTTAGGCCTCCCAGGGGGTAATAGAGGTGTGGGCACACCTCCCCTCTTGGTTTGAATGAACGATTGGGATCAACAAATGGTTAAAAACATTTCAAGTTTTCTTTAGAAAGATACACTTTCTGCGCATAATTCCAGTGATATACAAGTAGGGATTAGTTTTTATAATTATATTTCAAAATGTAAAGCTGGTGGGGGGATGAGTTTCAAGTGTTTAGATCAGTAGGTTGCTGGCTTAATAAATGGTGGCAAGAAATAAAACGGGTATGGGATTAGTGCACTTCCTAGAAAATACTGTAGTCAGAGGGCCTGTCTTTTGTGTGAACTTGAGAGGAAGGACAGACTTTACCACCTAAACCACAACAAGTTCAGGTTCTGTATGGCCTTTGATAGAGCCTTCGATATACGGTGCTTTTCACTCTCTTTACACCTGTGAACTGGTGCGGTCCGTGGAACAGGGTCAAAACTACTTGTTCTGTGCCTAAAAGTGGAGGTCCATGAAGTTGCAGGTGCCCTCCTCAGCAGAATGAAAATGGAGCTGTTATTTCTCATCTTTAGCACATTTTGTATTGACATCTTTTTTTTTTTTTTTTTGGGTCACACCCAGCAATGCTCAGGGGTTACTCTTGGCTCTGCATTCAGGAATTACTCCTAGCAGTGCTTAGGGGACCACATGGGATGCTGGGGAACGAACCCGGGTGGGCCGCGTGCAAGGCAAATGCCCTACCCTGTGGACTATCGCTCCGGCCCCTGAATTGATATCTTTAAACGGTCAAGACAAAAATGGTTACTCACTAAGCACATGCCTTGTTCATAGGATTAAACATTTTATCAGGTATTTATTATAGAAGCAGGTGTGTTGGCAAAACTGTGACCTAACATAGTTACTTTTAAAAAATGTATTTAGTATCCTATGAAAAATTCAGTTTCTTAACATTTCCATGTTTCTTGTTGGGCTTACTTATTGTTTAATCATAAAAAATGAAGTAATTTTGTTTTCTCGTTAGATGTATAGTCTCTGCTTTTCTATACAAACAGTTTCATCCTTTAGCCTTATATTGGAGATGTAGCAAAGAACATAGGTTGCTCAAGCAAAGTAGCTAAAGCTACATCTGAAACAGATGAGATTAATTTGTCTTTGGTGTATAAGTTATTTGTACTAACCAACACATTTTAATTTTTAAAATTTAATTCACCTTGATTGACAAATCAAGTGACCCTCTCTCTACCAGTGACCCAAATTTTCCTTTCACCACCCCTTATCCTTGGGTCGGAGCGATAGCCCAGCGGGTAGGGCGTTTGCCTTGCACCACCCCCTTATTCTTAACGAAAACTTCACTTGATCACTTGACATCCCGTTATTCATCGATTTGCTTGAGCGGGTGCCAGTAATATTTTCATTAGACCCTATCAAGTGCCAGTGTAGCCCAATGGCATCTGGTTGCTTCAGGAATACGAAGAGCCTCGAACCGTTCATTCAGGGTCTTGACGAAGAAGTCTGACCATCTTGTAGGTGGGTAGCCACATGATCTTTTGATGTCCCGTGGGATCCAGTCGGTAACGGCTCTAGTCCAGTGGTTGTCTCCAAATCGCATTACATGTCCAGCCCATCTGATTTATAACGAAATCTTATTTAAAAAAATTATAACGAAAAAATAACGAAATCTTATTTTAAAAAATTATTTACTATAATTAGAATCACAAGCTTGCACTAGTGTGTAACTTTCATGCTTTTGATGTATATAATTATCTCCCTTCTGCATCACTGATATAGTCAAGACCTTTGATCAATGCTCTTACAATAACTTTTTTGTTGTTGCTTTTATTTTTTTTAATTACACGCAACTGATTGCTCAGGGTCACTCCTGGAAGTTTTTGAAGGGTGCTGTAAGGTGTCAAGGACCAAACCTGGCCCTCCTGCATGCCAAGCATGTTCTTCAACTCTATGAGCTTTCTCTCTGGCCCTGAGTATCAATTATTGAAAAGAATGGTGTTTTTAAAAAAAAGATATGATGAAAGTAATTCTCTAAAACTAAAGAGATGCTTCCTCTGGGAAGCCATGGCAAGAAGAATCTAAGTTGCCCTTAGTCTTCTGATAAGATTTTCTCTCACCTGTAATTCAAATTTAATGTAATGGAAACACAGCGTGGAGTCAGAAGGCTGGCACGCAGCGCCACCCTGCCAGCTGCCAGCATTGAACTTTTAGGTGAGCCCACATGGTTGCCAGTGCTTCTTTACCTTGTCTTTAAAATAGGAACATGGTGCTTTATGCTGCGGGGTTATGGCATGCTGAGATGCTGCCTTGAGCCTGCCCCAGGTATTCAATATGTTACGATTCTTTCCTGTTTCATACCTCCTTGTAGGGGAAACCAGAGCTCAGTGACTTCGAGTCATGTCTGAATTTAGCTGTTCAGCATAAGCTTAGTTATCTGGTTTTCCCTTCAGTTCTTAGGTAGACTGCTGGTTAGGGGAATGCTGGGACCAGGGAGCTGCTTTCTCTGAGGAGAGGGAACGAGTCTGAAACTATTAAGTGCAGACACCCATTCCAGTATGGAGGGCACCTCCAGAAAAGGGTTACTTGTATCTAGTACTCTCGGAAATGTCTAACTAAGGTTAAAGCAAATGTCTTGCATCCTGCAGACTCCGGTTTTAATCCCTGCCACTCCATAATGGTCCCCAGAGCACTGCCAGTTGTCACGCCAAAACACAGAGATAGGAATAGTCCCTGAGCACTGCTAGTGTGGCCCCCAAACCTCTGCACCCCAGCCCAAAGGCTAGAATTATAAAGTTTTGGAATTGAGAAATGTTTGCTGCTATGTGGACAATTCATTTATGCCAAATTCCATTGTTTTCCTGTAAATTTGTAAGCGCATCAGTTGACCTGGACAGTATTTAAATTAGCAGTGAGATTTTCCTAACATACTTGCGTTTTTCTTTGAAGTGCCAGTTTGTTGGTGACTTTGACAGACCTGATAACATGGTACCCTGTGCTCCCAGGTGGGGAAAGTCTCTCATGACCGGAAGGCAAAAAAAAAGCCGTGTTATTTTAGTTCATGTTCCTAGATTCTTTCATAATGACTTGAGCATATATATCAGATAAATAGACAAATAGACCATTGATTTTTGAGATTAAGAGTAATTGTATAGACAGGGAGGGAAAGATAAAATCATTAGGTACATTACAGCAAGACTCACATAAGTTTTCATTGTTGGTAATCCCTATGAATCACTGATCATTTTAAAAACAGCTATTTTGCATGTTTTTTAGTCAAATGCCCTTTGAAGATAATCTTGTTATAGTGCATCTGAAATTTTATGTTCTTCAGTTGGCCAATGTAGTAGGATGTAGGTGATGCAAACAATTTTTTTATGCACTCTGAGATGACTATCGACCAGATATTTCAGACTGGTGAACTGTTCCAAAGTTTCGAGCCTTGAGGAGGACCAGGGTTTTGTTGTTGTTTTGGGGCCTCTCCAGTGGTGCTCAGGAGGCCGTGGGGTGAGTTGGGGAGCCCACCAGGGATCTTCAGCGCAAGGGCCTGCAGACGCAATGCTTCGTGGATCCGGCTGCCCCAGTGGCCACACTCAGCTCTGCAGCTGGAGGAAGCTCGGGAACTGCGCTTGGTAGAGTGGTAGTGCTAGGGGCACTGGGGCGGGCAGATAGCAGGCGTCTTCTTTCTTTCCAGGCCTTCCCAGTGACCTGGGTGTAGCCCGAGTTATCCGTAGAAAGTGGTAGAGGGCTGAGCAGGAAGGAGCCCAGGTCAGCGCAGTAGGGGAGCAGATCCATAAAGCAGGTTGGTTCAGAGGGAAGCGCCTCCCTCAAGCCTGGTCCACCCAGTAGGGCATCTGACTCAGCCTCGTCTCCTGACTCTGTCTCGACTGACTCACCTGCGCCAGTGGAGAGTGCGATACCGGAAGGTGTGCCTGTCTTCAAAGAGTTTACAGTCAGAGAAATGACCCTCTCAAACAATGGAAAAGTCACCCACAAATGCCAGTTGTGTGTCGCTCAGAGATCACGCACACTCAGGCTCGGAGCCCAAGTGTCTGGGTTGGTCAAGTTCCTTCTGCTTTTCAGCTCTGTGGCTTTGGGCAACTGACTCAGTGATACCATCTCAGTTTTCTCATCTCTTCATCGTATCCCCTGCCTCAGAGGGTTGTTGTGAGAATGAGATGAGTCAGTATTTGCTTATATTCTGTGTAATGAGTCAATAAGCACTTTCATACTTCAAGTGCCCAGACTGGAACTCGACACATAGCTAAGTGCTATATAATGACTTTGGGAGTAGAATCCACTAAGTTTCAGTGAGAAGGTTTAGTGCAACAGTATCTGTAAAGGTCCCAGCTCTGACCCTGGCAGAGTCCAGTTTGATCACATAGAGCCGGTATCGTCATCTTCTTTGACATTTGTCCTTTGTCCTGAGTTTTCTTCTTCCTTAAGCGGTGCAAGAGAGAATGTGTTTTACTCACTAGTAGTTTGCTCCGGGCTTCAGATCTACTTTGCAGTGTAGAATATGCGTTTGTTACCAGGCCCCCCCCCCCCCTCACCCCCTGCAAGGACAGCAACAGGCGCCTCCGTGTTCTTCACCCTTTCCACTCTTCTTCACGGGCCCTGAATGATCTTGATCAAAATCGATCGGGAAGTCCCTGGCTTGCATAATTAAGTATTAATGAAGATGCAGCATGAGCTCAGCAGGGGGCTTTCTAGTGACTCAGCCACCGTAACTTATTGCTACATTTGTGTCCCTCCCACACAAGAGATCTAGCAGGGACAGGGCTATTCATGACCCTTTGAATGATTGCCACTTCGGCCGGGCGAGGGCCAGGTAGCGCCTGCTGCTGGCCCTGAGTCTTCGTCCAGAAAAGGGCCTGGGGGTGGGTGGGATGAAGGCGCTTAGACCAGTGCCCTCAGCAGCTCCAGTGATGTTGAGTGTCAACCCACAGCAACTGCTGGTTACAGTTAGGAAGAAGTGGTGGAGTCGTCTGCCCTGGACTGACCCTGCGGTCACTGGGTGACAGTTAGCCTTGTTCAGCTAATGAGTGCTGTGGCCTTCTGAGGACCTTGAAACTCAGGAGTTGAGATGCAGGTGGGGAGCAGGGAGTAAGGTGGTGCAATGGGCTAAGAGTGGGGGCTTCCGAATCCTATAGACCTGGGTCCCGGGAACAGGCTCCTAACTTCTCTCTGCCCGTTTTAGAAATCTAGTGCCAACTAAAGATTAAAACTCGGGTGATGCATCCCAAGTGCTTAGCATACATTGCTAGCAAAAGATACATAGAACTTAACCTACCACTGGTGGTGGAGGTGGTCATTGTGGTAGTAACTACTCGCAACATCAGGTACTGGGGACGGCAGGTAGAAGAGGAAGTGGAGCATTCTCAAAAGGGAGGGAGTTGAGTTCCTTCTAGTTTGGTAGGGGACCCTTAGAAAGCCCTCTTCAGCCCAGGTCTGTGGGAAAGGGGAGCGGAGTTGAGAGTGAGGGCTGTGTGGTTATCCGGCTCTCCTTCCTGTGGTCTCTAAGATCTGTAACCATGGAATCCTTTGGGAAAGGAGGAAAACTTGCCAGCCCAGCTGAGAGTGGTTTGGTAGTTGGCAGTGTCATACAGGGGAGAGGTTTCTTGTTGTTTCTCTTCTTATTATGTCTCCAGTGTAATTTTCCTTAATAACATTGCAAAGCAAGCCATAATAGTGTTATATGCAAATACCGTCTTTTCAGAAGGGATTTGAATGGGATGGGGAAGAAGAAACCAGTTAAGATGTATTTCTGCTTCATGCTTAAAGCTCTCAGCAGTAATACTTTATAATACTTTATTATTTTTCCTAATGTCACTTTGGAGGCTGGGGGTATAACTCAGCAGGGGAGCATTTGATGCCTCAACACCGAAAAACAAAATAAAGCACAATTTTAGTTTTTTTTCTTAGCGTAAATTTTTTTCCTTCCCAGTTAAGGTTTCATGATTTGCAATATGGTTAATGATAGTTTCACGCAAATATTCTAAAACCATGCCATCACCAGAATACCTACTTCCTTCCACCAGTGTAAAATGCCATTCTTAGGGGTCAGTGATGTGACTCATTGGTAAAACAAATACAGTCTGCATGTATAAGACTCTAAGTTGGATTCCTGGAATTATAAAAACAAAACACTACACTTTTTAAAAATTAATGTTTTATTATACCACCATGAGATACACAATAACAATTTGTTCATGTTTGATCATACAGTGTTCCAGGATCCTTCCCTCCACCCATGCCCATTTTCCACCACCAATGTCCCCCCTCCCCCCCCCCTCCCCTAGCCTGCCTCTGTGGCAGGTTCTTTATCTCTTTTCTCTCTCTCTCTCTCTCTCTCTCTCTCTCTCTCTTCCCTTTCTTATACATTATGGATTGCAATACATACGTTTAGAGGTTATCATGTGTATCTTTTTGCCTATATTCAATGCTCGGTTCTCAGATGGTATTATCATTTTCAATGATTATTAGCACACTATTCCCTTCTCTGTCTTATCTAACCTCTGACTATCACACGTTTGTGGTATACCAGGTTTTGAGATATCACGCCGCGTGCCATGGGGATCGGGCTGTGTCCAGCTGTGGAGTCCAGACCTTGAGTGAGGATGACTATGGTTGTGTTGTGCAAGGTTTTCTGGCTTCTGAGTGCCTGGGATAAGTCAGGCCAAGGAGCAAAACCTGCCCCCACCCCAAGAAAACACTACACTTTTTCTTTTCAGTGATGAGATATCAGATAAGCAAGTCTTCTGCTCTTTTTGTGCCTTTGGGGGCTTTTAAACAATAATTAAACTTCCTTAATTGCCTTTGATAGGAATTTAGATAATAAAGCAGTGAAAAAGAAGTATTTTTTCATCCATAAATCCTAATGCCCTTTAAAGTGAGCCAGTGATAAAAGCATTAAAAATACAGACCAGGAGATTTAGAACCATTTGCCTGTTTATATGAATTCTGCGTTTTAGGACCTAACATAGGAAAAGCCCCCGCCCCCTGTGGCTTCAGAGGTGTATGGAGAGGGGGTTGTCTCCCTTAACTTACAGGTCAGGCTTGGAGAGCTTTCATTTTTATTTTCTTTAATTAGACTCCGGAGCTAGAGTCTAATTTTCTTTATCTTTTTAAATTTATATTAAGGTGTGTGTGTGTGTGTGTGTATGTGTAACCCCCACTCTTCTATAGGGTGGGGGGTGCATCCATATGGTGCCAGGGGATCAAACCTGCCCCAGTGTCCCCCAGTACTACCACTGTGGTCCCTCAACAGTGAAATGTTTTAGGGCCAGGAGTGTGATTCCATGATGGTAAAGTCCTGCCTGCAGGTGCAGGAGACCTGGGTTCAATCTGGTGGCATCCTTCCAATTTATTAATTTTAAAAGTTATTTTTTTAAAAAGTTATTGTTGGGAGGGGCCGGAGCAATAGCACAGCCAGTAGGGCATTTGCCTTGTACGCGGCTGACCCAGGTTCTATCCCGGCATCCCGTATGGTCCCCCGAGCATTGCCAGGAGTAATTCTTGAGTGCAGAGCCAGGAATAACCCCTGAGCACAGCTGGGTGTGACCCAAAAGCAAAACAAAACTTAAAAATAAAAATATAAAGTTGTTGGGAGGGAGCAGAGAGACCGTGCGATGGATGAAGATGCTTGCTTTGCACACAGCTGACCCTGTTTCATCCTCAGGCCTGCATATGGTCGCCAGGGCTCCACCAGGCATGATCCTGAGTACAGAGCCAGGATAAGCCTTGAGCACAGCTCGGTATGGCCTGCAGACAAAACAAAAATTGTTATGACAAAAATCAGAGTTTCAGAAGTTTAGAGTACATAGTCAACATTTATCAAGAATTTGCATCTTCTGCTAAGGTTATTTTCTTCCTATCTCAGAATTTAAAGCCACTCTTAAGTTTGCTATAGGTCACACCTTGGAAAGAAATGTTTTTGACCAGAGTGCCATCGCCACAAATTTACATACTGTATTTTACTGGCACCATCTAATGTTCAATGAATACCTTTTCAATTGTGTTCCAATGCTTTTACAGTTTTTTGTCCATGTGTGGCATTGGGATTATGTCTCTTTTAATCAGGTTCAGCCCCAAGCTCCCTTCCCCTTGTTCTTTACCTGCCGGTTGATTGGCTGTTGCAGAAACTGGGTCAGTCGTCCTACGGAATGTCCCACATTCTGGATGTCTGTTTTCCTGTAGTCGTTACCTTGATCCTCTGTTGCTTGGGTTTCCTAGAACTGGAGATGCTCCTTTGAGGCTTACTTAGATGCTGGAACGACCTTTTAGTTGCCCAGCATGGGGTCCTTCATGCTAGAAGCCTCCTTGCATTGAATTGAATGCAAGTCTTATTATTACTGAGCACTGAACGTGGCACTCTGGAGGCTACACGCTTAGACAAAGTGCACTCCCAGCTCTTTAAATCTCTTTTTGGAATCTGACCGTGACCAGCAGCATGACAAGAGAAGAAGGAAAGGGTGGCCGGTGACCAGGAAGTTGAGAGTTTGCCAGTTCGCATGCCTCGTATTATTATGAGAAGCTTTGACGTTTAAGCACTTGGCTCCCGTTTGATAGTGACTGCTTTCTTCTCTGGAACATTCTGTTCCGTGTGATTCTTGGAGCACCTAGCCCGCCATGGATCGCATTCTCTGAGGCACTGAAACGCTGCCCAGCAGGCTGGGACCTTCTGGCGGCCCTGTAACTGCCCATATCTAGTCAGTGAGCCACAGAGCCAGTGAAGTGCACTGTAGGAGAGTTGACCCCAATGTGCACTGCAGACCCGCCTGTGTCCCCCTTCTGTGAATGTAAAGCTCCAGCGCTCAGCCCTGACAGGGTGGTATGAAAAAACTCAGGCAGTAGTGGCAGTTTCTAAACTTAGTATTTCTTTTCCTTTATTCCCTGCTTTTGGAAGGATGTTGCTAAGAGGTTTATACTTGCTCAAGAATGAAGCTGTAGCTTTAAAATAGTTCATGTGGTTTTTCTAAGACAATGTTTAAAACCAGCGAAGTGGCATCTGCTCCCATCTTAGTCTTTATTTTAACCCTTCTGTTCTATTCCGTCCCTCACCCTGAAATATTTTTGTTTGTTTTACACACAAAAATAAGATTTCAGCTGAAAAATGCACTCTCAATTGATGGTTCTTTAGTTAGGAAGTTAATGGTGAAATTCCTTCTTTACATTAAAATAAAAAGCTCTTGGAGTATCTTTTTCATAGATGTATTTTAGAATTCAGAGTTGTATTTTAAGATTTAGCATGGTGTTGGGTACTCAGTGTTCCAGAAATGCTGGTTGAATAGAGTGTGATGTTGAGGCAATATTGTTTACTCTTGTTTAGAAATGGCAAGTAATATGATCACAGTGAAAAGACTGTAGCGCTCTTGGAATAAGTAACTTGCTGCAGTGGATGAGAGAGAAAGGAGGAGGCCGTGGCAAATAAAAGAAGGATTGATCTGATTTTTAAGGATTGTATAAAGAATACACATACATACATGCATACATACATACATACAGAGTTACAGCTTGACACACTACTGAGTATTCTGGATTTTGTTTTTGAAAGAAAAATGACATTTTTTTTCCTTAACAGAAAATTTCTGTTATAAATGACTGAAAATTATTAGGGACCAAGCAAGCTTTGATGCATTTACTGCTTGAAGGTCAACTACTTAGGTCATTAAATTCTGCCCCCATTTGTGTCTGCAGTACAATAAGTTCTTTGATACAACAACACCACATTCTCAGAATGAAGGAGGGTCACATGTTTGGGGGAAATTAAGAGCATGATCTACTTCTGTTGAGGGGAAAGCTGGACTATGAATGGCTTCTGTCTACCTTTGTACTGTTTCTTACTTTTTTTGCACAAAAGTCAATTCAATTGTAGCCCCTTAAAAGGGAAAGTTGAATGTCATAAAGCTGAGAACCAATTGCCCAGAGCAGTTACAATCAACATTCAGTGTGGCTTAGTTACTCAGATTTTTATCACATATTTGCTAGAAGAGTTTGAATTAAAGTATATGGCTTTTGTACATCCACTGGGAATTGGACTTTTTGTCTTGGGAGACAGTGTGGGTAGTTCTGTGGGCCTTGGATCCAGTGCACCCGGGATCAGTCAGTGGCTCCATTTGTCAGCTGTTTGACCCTGAGGAGAACATTTAACTGATCTGTGAACAGTTTCCTCATCTGTAAAAAGGAGTTAATAGTGCAAACTGAGGCATGAAAAAGATATAAAAGCTTGCCACAAAGAAAGCACTTGGAAAAACATTAACGATTATGTGTATGTGTAAATGTATCGGTATGGCACACATGAAGGAAAGTGTTGTTAGGATTTCTTTCTAGGTGTTACGGGATGTTATTTTTTTTTGAGCATTTCAAGTATCCATAGACAGTGGGCTTGTACTGGGCATGAAGAAGGTTGGGCATGGACAGGGTTCAGAGCCACTGGGAAAGAGAAGCTCAGCCTTGGGACTGGGCCCAACTGCTCCCAAGGTTGGAGCTAAGTTACGGAATGACTAGACTGGTATTCCCCTGGTATACCAAAGCTGATATTCTCTGTTGCCTTGTTGAATCTGCTTACTCATGATTGGAACTTTTAGGATTTGGGTGGTTGAAACCAAATTGTATTTATTCATTTTCTCCCCTTCTACCTAGGAAGAAAAAAAGCCAACTTCAGTAGAAACTGAACCTTTTAAAAGTTTTCCATATATCAAGTTTGTTTCAGATGAATTGGGCTAAGAGAGCCAGGAAGGAAATGAATGAATAGGGGCTAGATAAAATTACACATGCATGCACACACACACACACACACACACACACACAGGATTAATCATAGAGATTGGATAATCATTACAAGAGGGCTTTTAGAACATTCTACTTTTGCATATACTTGAAACTCATAAGAGAATGCTTTTGTTTTTAAAAGAAATTAGCAAAATGATGGCAAATTGTACAACCCAAAGACAGTATAATACCATTTGTATAAATTTTAAAGCGTGAGGCTGGAGAGAGTAGTACAGCAGGTTGGCCACTCGTCTTCACATGTGTGGCAGATTTGGATTTGATCCTCAGCACCCCATGTGGTCCCCCAACTTCCCAGGCCAACAGGAGTAAGCCCTGAGCACTGCTGGGTATCTCCTCAAAAGTTAAAAAAAAAAAAAGATTATGTGTATCACAGTGAAAACGGCAATGCCTTGCTGTGATTCTGTGAGGAGTGTGTCAGGAATGGCCTCAGGAGAAATAAAAGGGCCTTTTCTTGTCATTCAAGGGGCCCATCCCAGCACCATTTCCCACTCTGTTGGCTTTGGCTGAGGAAATGCCAGCCTCTAGTGTCCTTGTGTGATGGTGGAGGTGAGGGTCTCAGAAATTAGCCCTGGGAGAGTTCACTTTCTCCAGAGTATGTTGACCTAGTACCTGTATCAGAAGGTTGCGGCTAAGTTATGGGGATGCATTAGTGCCAATGGTGACCAGTGTTTGGAGGACTCCCGTCCCTCAATAAAAGGGAGATTTTCCCAAAAAGCATGCTTTGTGCGTAATTTAATATCTGGTTGGTTAGACAAGACTTCTCTGGGGGGGTAAAAAAAAGCTGCTTCTACTACGGATTGGCTGCTGCATGACACACTTGTCAGCCTTTCCCCATGCAGAATTGAGCTGTGCCACTCTCCAGTAGAGAGGAAGCCCTCAGTTTGCAGAGAAGACCTGGGGCTGTGAGCCTGGATTCGTAGCTGCCTCTGCAGTGTCTGACGAACCTCCCTGTGCGGCCTGGGAAGGATGCAGAGATGAGAGCTCCTGCCTATGCCCAGGTCCATTCTTCTGTGAATTTAGCTGTTCATAGATGTTGGGACAGTACTCACACAAAACATAAACTCTGTCTTTTGGGGTATACAAATATAAAATGTTTCCCTTGTGGACCAGAGCGATAGTAAGTGGCTAGGGCATTTGCCTTGCACTTGGCCAACCCAGGTTCAATCCTGGCATCCCCTGAGCCCCCACCCAGGAGTACTTCCTGAGTGCAGAGCCAGGAATAACCCCTGAGCGTTGCCGGGTGTGGTCCAGCACACCCCTCCCCGCCAAAAAAAAAAGTTCTCTTTGGGTATATTTATTCACCAACCTCTCAAAGGGAAATTACTGTTTCCTATACACAACCCTCATTTAACCAAGGCCGTGGATGAACCCGACAAGCCTCCTAGAATAAACATTCCACAAAAAGAATAGACTCTCTGTTGAGCTGTCAGGAGCTGGGGCCATCGGGTACCTGCGGCAGGAGTCAGCAACTCAGCTCCTGTCTATGGCTGGTATCCTAGAATGAGGAAGGAGGCAAAGACCTTAACCACTGTGCGTCCTAGGGATCGCTCCCAGTAAGCAGCCTACACACCTTTAGGATGTGGTATGGAAACCAGGGAGATTACGCTGACCTCCTTACTGAGAGGGGCCTCCCTGTGCGGTGTGCCGGGTGAGAAACCAGAGGGAGCTAGGGCCAAAGCGCATGAGTGAGTGACCTTCCCAGGAGGACTGACTGCCCCTGTGAACCTCAGTCTGCTCCAGGCTTGTTTGCAGTCTCTGGAAGGATTTTTGGGAGCCACCACACCCGGGTGCCACACTCAGCTCTGCCCCTCTTCTGTTTGAATCCCAGCTGCTCCAGGAGAGCAACTCTGGGACGATATCCAGAGACTTTCTGGCATGCAGGAGTGGAGGTGCAGAGGTGTTAAATGCCTGCACAGCGTTGGGGTGTCTGGGTGCAGGTCAGGGATCCACTTCCTTGCCCCTGGTTGCCTTTGCCCTTTATCTTAGTGACTTTACTAAAGGTCAGTAAACTGTCCTTTAATACGTTTTCTCCCAAGGCGAGGGGAAAAGAAACTTTTGTATTACAGGAGCACACATAGGATGGAAAGGTGTTCTCCCCATCCCCTCCCTTTCTGGTTCCTATTTTTAATGTCCCTTAATTGTTTCAAGCACCATTTGAATAAAACTTTACTTTCAAGTTTGGTGAGTTTCAAGGAAGCATGTAAATGAGTAGCTTCTTGAAGTGCTTTGGGTTTAGTGACACAGTACAGAACACAGAAAGCAGCCCACAAGCCAAGCTAAGCTCTAGGGCTTTCTCCTAGAGCCCAGCTCGATGGATGAAAAATACTGAAATCCAGGCATTGATTCACCTCCAGAACAGCAAGTGCAAAGCTGATTACTAACATAATAGTGTCATTGGCCTCTGGATGCTTTCGTGGCTGTATATGAGTAATACGAGAAGAATTAAACGTGTATAGATTCATTGTACATATCAGACTCCTGATCCAGATAGAATCTATGTTTCTGAGCCTTGCTTCTCCGACCATTTCCCCCCCCACACATTTCCCGAGTCTTTCTCCTTTACTTCCCCTGAATATTTCTCCCCTGTGAAAGTCAGCTGCCAGGTACCTTCTACTTGACTTTCTATTTCCTCTATGAGAGGTTTTTTGTTGTCTCCTAGATCAAATATTATTGTCATAGAAATATTTATGTTTCTTCAGTTGACTGATGGTGATGCCCAATTTTCTGACATATTTCCAAAAGTAGCCATTTATCAAAAAGACCATCCTGAAATCCTGAGAGTTGATAAAATTTAATTCATTAAGCAAATAACTTGTTCAATCACCAGTCAGTGAAACTGGACAGAAAAATGTTTTCAAATTTGTTAGACGAATGTACTTAGACGACACAACTAAAACCAAAATACATCAAACTGTCAGCAATGGTTAAGGTTGAGTAGCAGCTTTTCATCCTGTTTCCAGATTTTTTCAGTGATATTATTACTGGCGACCCTTGGGAGATACCTGTGAGTCTTTTCAAGCCACTGCATAAAGCAAATATTGCAGTAAGCACGAGTCATATGAAATTTCCAGTTCCTAGCCAGCCGGTTATGTTAACTATACTGTTACCCTTTTATCCCCTTCTTCTTTGGTTGTTGTGAATATAAAATTATTCGTGTTTAAGTTTCAGACATGCAGTGTCCTAACACCAACACCAGTCCCTTCACCAGGGCCCCCTCCCTCCACGAGTATTTCCAGTCCTCCCCTCCAACCCCACCCATCAGCCTGCCTCCATGACAGGCACTCAAAGTAGATATGAGGCGCTGTGTTTGTAGTACTGTTACTGATAGGAATTCACACATAACTCTTTACCATCTTCCAGCACTCCAAGAGACCACTTCCTTCTAAGAAAAGTGATCACTTTTTTTTCCTTACTGTAGTCTTTTAAGAACTCAATAGTTTTATGTCAAAATATAAATGCTATATTTAGAGGTGACTACAAGGGTGTGCCCACCTGCATGGCAAGCCTGGCAAGCTGCCCTGTTTTATTTGATATGCCAAATACCAGTAACAATTATATTAGTTCATTCCCATGTCCTAATATAATGGTTTGAGGCTCTTTATGTTCCTGGAGCAAAAAAGATGCTTTTGGGCTCTACTATCATGAGACAGGACATATGGAGATATTACTGGTGCCTGCTCAGCAAATAGATGATCAACGGGAGGATAGTGATAGTGATAGTGATTGTACATGCACAAATGAAAACACTTGATTGCTGAACTCTGCTAACCATATTTGTGCTTTCGCGACTGTGATCTCCGTGCGGGAAAGGGTCTTCTAAAAAACCCGTGTCTGGGCTGGGGGAAGATGGGCAGGGCTTTGGGTCCAGCCAGGGTTTGCTCCAAGCATCTTAAGGCTTCCCCAGCACTGCTGGGTGTGTCCTGAAGACCCTGCACAGGGTCAGGCTGGTGGTCTACGTCATCAAGGGCCTGAGCAGTGCAACATCCTTGGGTCCTGGTACTGATCCAGCAGGCTGAGTACTGGGGAATGACCACAAAGCCCCCTGACCACCATTTTGGAGGCCTCTCTCCAAAAAAGTAAAACTGCACACACAATATGAAGCTCAACTAGAGTGCACTAAAGCAGCATACGGAGTTCATGCACAGCAGTAGCCTAACCGAGGCCTGTAGCATTAGTACCTGTATGGAACAGGGGAGGGTAGTGAGGAGTGTGAAGTGTTGGTTTTTAGGTGCAGCCCTGAGACCCAGAGATATTAAGTGAGTTGCTTGGGAAAGAGGCGAGAGCTTCCATCTTCCTCTTTAATCGGTTGATTTGCTCTTTGTATCAAAGTTTCCCTAAGATCTCACTAGGGAAAGAATTTCTCTGAATAGAAAGGTTGGAAAAATCACAGGTGTATAGGGAAGAAGGTACTTGGGACCTGAGCCAGGAAGGCTTAGCCAGGGAAAGCATTTGAGTTGATAATTAGTCACTGGTAGGTTTTACGGCTCTGATGTTTTAGCATCTTTGGAGGATTCTGTCCAGGTGCTATCTGAACTGCAGGAGGAAGGACCTATGATTCCTATTGGGTGGTTTCCAAGGCTCTTGGGGGCTTCAAACTAGTAGTCCTGCTGTGGGAACTTGTTTTCTTACTGCCTTTTGCTTTCTGCCGTGAGTATGTGGTTAGGATGGGGAATCCTTGCTCCTCTGCTCTGAAAGTGTGTGTGTGTGTGGGGAGGTGAGGTGGGAGGTGGGGGTGGGTGGCTTATGTCTTCTAATGGACCTCTCTGAACTACCTGTGATGGCCCAGAGTCCACTTGGCTTTATATGCAAAGTTGTAGCTTCTCCCTCTTACTCTGGGAAAGGAAGCACAAATCCACTCCTTGCCACGCATTCAAGCATGGGGATGTCTTTGTTGATAAAGTAGATGACGGAGTCAGCAAAGCTGAGAGCTCTGTCAGTCACGGGGCATGTGCTGAAAGAAGAGAAAGCCAGATGAGATGTCCGTATCTTACTGTGCTTTCCTCTCAGAAAGCCCTTGTCTGGAATTAGCAACCCCTCTTGCACACAGGCGGTGGAGGTCAAGGACTGTAACCTTAAGGTCCCTTCCCAAAGGACAAATGGCTTAACCTTATTTTAGACAGGCTCAGGTTAGCTCTCAGGTAGAGCTTCAACACTCCCCTTCTGTCCTCGCCTCCTCCCCCCAAATCCAGCCACTGCAACCACCTCGGCACCATCTCTTTATAGCTAATTTGAATAAATGTGGACTAACTCCTCCTGGAAAGAACATACCAATTTTACATGGATACAAGCTGGATGATGGTAATTGTGTCTTTGGTTCTGCTTCTGTAGGGTAAAGCTGTGGGTTGTACTGAATAATCATTAAGGACCTCGCTGCATGCATTAGTATTCATCATTAAGAGATGTAGCAAGAGAAGAAGACTGACTCATTGGTCTCAGAGTTTTGCCCACTCTCTGGTGGGGAAATTGTCCTACAAAAAAAAAAACTGTGCTTTTTTTTTTTTGCTCATTTTTCTATGGCATCATTGTCATCTGTATAAACTTTTTTAGCATCCGTTATATAGCAGGTTTAGAACTTTGAAACAATTTGGGGTTTTGATTCTTCACAATTTCATGTGTACAAGTAGTAGGTATAGAATTTGGGTTATTTTGGTAATAGTTCATGTAGTAATACCATCTGGACCACCATTTTTTAAAAAATCTGGTTTGAATGGTTTACTTATGCATGTGATTTACCTGCTTAAATGCATAGGTAAATGCATGTTAGTCTTGCTACGTTAATTCACAAATTAGGGTTGAGATGAAGTCCTGGACTGTAGCATCCGTGGGCATTCATGCCATTTCATTAGTTTATTCAACAGGGAGCTCAGCAAACTGTTTGTTAGGTACTATTTTAGGTATTAAGTTCCTAGTATTGTTTCAGTGTGATTAGATTGTTTTAGATAATTTAGATTTCCTAAAATCTAAGAATCTAAATCTGGTGATGTTTTTGGTTTAAACTATTTTTCAGTTATTTTATTATCAACAGCAAAATCCAAACATTCCTGCCCATGTTTCTAAGTCATTCACAGAAATGTCTTTGAGAATAATGAATTTTGGTAAAGTGGCATATTAAATATTGGTAACTGAGTCGACTTCCCCAAGGAGGGCTTAACTTAAAGACCTTTCATATTTTTCGCTCATCAGTTTGAGCACTGGCTAATTGGGTTCTGGAAATCTCATTCCATCCCAAAATTCAAGTTCCCGTGCCATATTCCTCCTGTATTAAACTTCCTGTGCCATTTTTCTTCTGTATTAAATAGAATAATGAAATTTAGCCTATCAACCAGACAGTGTGGTGATGGCTAACCGATAAAGATTTAGGGTGTAATTTCCCTAATCCATTTTGGGATATGTATTTATGTATAATGGTGTGTTGCTCCCATAGCAAGCAGGATGGGAATGAGGATTGCAAAAGCAGCTGTTACAACTTATGATAATTTGTATATGATAATAGTTGCACTGCAAATGACTAACCTCACTGAGAAAAAATCCCAAACTTAACTCTGAACTTAACGTTAGACAGTTGCTGGAATAGCCACAAGTCGGATTCTGACCTCTGTCTGGGTGAGTAGCACAGAATCCAGTTAGTGATTCCATTAAGCTAATTCATCCCCGGCTACTCCTGCAGCCTCAGTTTCTGTCGCTGTGGCATATTTATGTCTGGTCTTTTGCATGCAGATTGAGCTCATTAATAATATCCAAACTGCAGTGTGTATTTCACAGGACACCATCCAGCATCTCAGCTTTGTAGCTTACAGAGTTTCTGTGTGTTCTCCACTCAGTCCAAAGAGACTGACTCATAAAATATTCCTTTCCCCTGCTTTTTACTGATATCTCTGAAAGCTCTGCTGTAATAGGACTCATTGCACCCGGGTTTAGCATCGCTGTTCTATCAAGGATGACTTATTTTTTCATTGATTTCTGTAATTTTTACTATAGAAGTGAATTTTTCTTCTTTTGGGTCACACCTGGCGATCCTCAGGGGTTATTCCTCTCTTCAGTCAGCAGTTACTCCTAGAAGTACTCAGGGAACCATATGGGATGCCGGGATGGAACCCAGGTTGGCCGTGTGCAAGGCAAACGATTACCGCTGTGCTATCACCCCGGTCCCATAAGTGAATTTTTTACCCAGGACCAGTTTGACCTCTGCAGTCTTTAGTGTATACTAACCTGGCTGAAGGTAGAAAAGATGAGGAAGGGGCAAGGGAATGACCCAACTGGAATTCTCAGGGCTGTCTCTTCTGTTACTTGTTTCTGGTCACCTCAGAACTAGCTCTTACTCTCTCGAGGACCTAAAGGTGATTTCTGGGTTTGGAGTAACTGCAGTGGGTAGTTGGGTCTTTCTGAACACAGAATGAGCTGACTTCAGAAGAAATCCACTGCCATTCTGTTTTGTTTGTGTTTGCTTATTTTCCTGGTTATGGAATGAAAGAATGGTTCCTCAGTATCCCAGAAATCTTCTCTCATTGCTCAACATTCCTTCTGGTGGAACTCCCAGGAGATAGGACACATTCTGTGCATGTCATCTTAGCTTTGTCCCTGCCCAGTGGGGCTCACTGATGAAAAGGGGTCTGGCTTAGAGCTTAACTGCAGAATGTCAGGAGGTGGAACAAAGGGTGGGGGTGGGGAGCGGTAAGGCCTTGCTTAGGTGTGGAGTCCAGCCGTGTTCGCCCTTGGCTGAAATAATTTGGCTGATGTTCATCTTGCCTGATGAACAGTAGAAAAGCAAGTATGAGATTGTCTGTGTGTGTACCAGCCCTGAGAAAGTAATTTTCTCCAGGGCCATCTTGACCTTTTCAGCCTTAATGTACACTGAACTGGAAGGGCTGATGTGTGCTGTAGTCTTTTGGTGGTCCAGTGGAGGCTGCCTGCAGAATCTTTCTGCCCATCTCATGTCCTCTGTGGGAACTGTGTGAGGCTGCAAGGTCCAGGGTGGTGCCTGTCCCTGTACACACACCCTGTGTCTCATTTCCTCTCTCCCAGAGGCCTTTGCTCTGCGTGCTGTCTGGGCCCTAGATCTTCAGCTTGGAGTGTAGGCTTGGGCAGGTCTGTTCAACCTCTAAGGTTTTTTTTGTTTGTTTGTTTGTTTGTTTTATGAAGGCGCTACAGAAGGGCATAATATTGCCTCCATTGCTGAACATACTTAGACTATAGTATGTACTCAAGCAAGATGAGCCTTCGAAAAAAATTAATTAATATCCCTTGCTGGCTCCTTCCCTGGATTCTGTCCCTAACAATCCTGATAACACTGCTGTTACCAAGGCCACCAGTGATAACTTTTTTTGTTTCCAGAGCTCCCAGTCACTCTTCGCTTTCCTCGTCTGTATTATGGGCTAGATTCTGCCACATGGCAGCCATGTCTATCTCCAAGGAGCCTGGGGGAATTTAATCTCTTTCTTCTGGGCATTCATATGCCTAGCTAAAAATCAGCTAACTTTAAGCAATTAGTCCAAGTATTTTTATTTCCACAATTAACAAAAAATTAACCTGATTCTTAATTTAAAACAAAATGCTCAAGCTGGAGAAATGGTCCAGAGGTTGTTGGCCTTGCATGTGGCCAGCCCTGGTTCAGTCCCCAGAAACACATAGAAGTACAGTTCTTCAAGCACTGCCGGAATGACTGCTGAGCACAGAGCCAGGAATGCCTCCTGAGCACAATCAGGTATGCCTCCCTCTTCCCCCCCAACCACCCAGAAGCAACTAGAACCAAGAAAACAAAATGTTTTAGTGACAAAGAGACAGTACAAGGTAAGGTGCTTGCCTTACACATGACAGAGCTTGGTTCAGTCCCCTGGCACCACGTATAGTCCTCTGAGCTCCACCAGGAGCACAGAGCACCGGCGTCACTAGAGTAGCCCCAACTCTTCCCTCCCAACATCAATAAACATTCTCTCCTATATTCAATTAAGTAGCCCATATAAAGTACAAATATGAGTGTGTGTGTGTGTGTGTGTGTGTGTGTGTGTGTGTTTGTGCGAGCAACTAGCATGTGCTCTCACCAAGCTGTGCTCAGGGCTTATTCCTGGCTCTATGTTCAGGAATCACTCCTGGCAGAGCACAGGGAACCTTATTCGTGGATTTCTGTGCCAGAGATCATGAATAAAACTAAATAATATCCATATTTTGAGGTGTTCTAAGTGGTTCTAAGATTTCTGTAGCCCTAAGGCAGACAAAATGTTTAAATACTGATATTTACTGTGATTTTAAGTGTTGATCCTGGAGAAGGAGAAGCTGGGGAAAAAGAATGTGACTTGCTTAGTTCTGGGCTTTATTGCACATTCTAGCGTTGCTTATCATGGTCTGCTACAAGATAGGGAAGAAAGGGGGATTTTTTTTTCTTTTTTTTTATTTTTAAAATTACAAAGATATACAATTAAAAAGTTCATATTTGGGTTTTGGTCAAACAGTGTTGCAGCACCCATCCCGCCACCAGTGCCCATCTCCCACCACCAAAATCCCCGGTTCCCTCCCCCTCCCCCAGCCCTGCTCCATGGCAGGTTCTTGATTTCTTTCCATTACTCTCTCTTTCTCTTTTCCTTCCGAAAGGGGGATTTTTATCCTTTCAAGAAAATGTGTTGAAATTTCCAAGGATCACTATAGAAAATAAGAGAAGTGATCATGTTTTCTTTTGCTTTTTTAACTCTTCCCCTGTTGCTTTGAGATGATCTCATGTGACTTCTCTGGGTTTTCGTATACCACATCCCACCCTGAAATAGTTTAGTAGCCATTACTAAGAATAGTGCCACATAAAACAAAAAGAGAGATGCCACAAATGACAGAAGTGCTGTGGGATCTTTAAAAATGTACAGGTGAGGGGCCAAGTGATAGCACAGCTGTTAGGGCATTTGCTCGCATGCTGCCGACCTGGGTTTGATCCCCGGCATCCCATATGGTCCCCCCACCGCCAGGAGTAATTCTTGAGCGAAGAGCCAGGAGTAACCCCCTGAGCATTGCTGGGTGTGACCCAAAAAGCAAAAAAAAAAAAAAAAAGGACCAGTGAGGCATAGGTGGAGAGATGGCCCACTGTCCTGGGCACGTTTCACATGGTGTGTGGGGGGGCGTGGCGGGGCGGGGCGAGGCGTGTTGCGTCCTGAGCACTGCATGGTTCCTTTGTGTACCTCCAAGTACCTCTGGATGTGGTCTACAAGCAAACCAAATGTTCAAGTGGTAACTAAATTTTAAACCTTTTCTATTTGTAGATCTCTATAGATTTAAACCAAGTAAAATATATTTTCTCTAGTAAGAATAACTCACTGTAGCTCAGACTGGTGTTTTTAAACGACAGTGTTTGCCAGATTCATTTGGCAGCTACTCTAAACGGATAGCACTGAGAATTGATACTGTGCAAGTTTTTGCTTAGTAGATCATTTTTCATGCAGCCCTTGCCACTCGGTGTGGGCTGTAGCAGATGTGCGGCGTTAGTTTCTTGTGCCTGTACAAGCATTTGTTGCCCAAGTGGACCTTGTTGATTCTGATTTACTCCTGGATATCTGTGGTCTTTTCCATGTATGTCCACAAATAGCGTCACGGTAAATTAACGTAACTTTCTGGTTGATGTAAAGAAAACCAAAGAAAGCTTGTTATGTTTGGTGGCCAAAATACCACACAGTTTGAGCTGAGTAGACCTGCTGGCCCATTTTATAGCTCTCTAATTGATAATTATTTCTCAAAGAGTGCTTTATTTGACCATGTGGCAACGATCCAGTTGCCATTCCAGAGACCGTGGACGTGTCAGTGAACGTGAACCTACAATGAATATCATTTCCCCTTGCCAATAATAGTGGTACATTATCCGCAAGGAAAGAGAGGGAAAAGAAAATAACTAATTTCCTATGTACCAGAACATGTCTGGTTTAAATTAGAGACCGTGGAGCTTGAAATCTTCTAAGGTTTTTCTATTTTATAGTAGAGGCTCCTGGTTCGTATTTAATAACCTGGAAAATTGACCCCCTTCTTTTGGAAACTTGGGGAGATTATATAAATGTGCATGTGTGTGTGTTTGCTCTTGGTTTACGGGAGCTATGTGTGTTGTCTTCTTGTTTTCAGGTCTAAAGCTGTTAAGTACCATCAGAGGAAATGAAGAAAATGTATGTGGGGGGCTAGAGCAATAGCACAGAGAGTAGGCCTTGCATGCCACCGACCTGGGTTTGATCCCCAACATCCCATATGTTCCCCTGAGCAGCCATGAGTAATTACTGAGTGCAGAGCCAAAAGTAACTCCTGAGCATTGCTGGGTGTGACCCAAAAAGCAAAAAAAAAAAAAAAAAAAAGAAAAAGAAAAGAAAAAGTCTGTGGGAGAGCTGTCATGTAAGAAAGGGGAATTCTGAGTTTGTGTGTGCCCATGACACTGCAAGGGCAGCCATTGCAGCCAGAGAAGGGTAAAGCATTTGCATGGGGTGAAATTGGGGCAGCCCACAGCCAAGAGGGGAGAATTCAGGAGTTCTTCGCTGTGAGAACAGTCCCTTGGGTGCCCAAATGGATTCTGCAAGACCCAGCCAGAGTCACCAACATCAGGGAGGTCTGTCTGTCTTGTTGCAGGGTGAGAATGGAGGTGGGGTCGCTAGTGGTTAGAGAGAGGGGGAGGAGTGGACTCTTGTGTCTGGGGAAGAGGGAAGGCAAGAAGAAACCCAGGGAGACCTGCGGCTCACTCTGTTTTTCACCAACAAACCACAGCACAGAGAAACGGCTGCAGAAGACAGTGACTGAGGCCGAGGGGCCCTGTGCAGTGACGGGAGGGGGTTTGCTTCCTCCCACCCCTCCCTTCTGGGAATTGTTGGCTTCCCTTAAAGCTTCCGGGGGTCTTCAACAAGATATTCCAGTTGCTGGAATGTGTGAGTGTGTGTGTGTGTGTGTGTGTGTGTAGTGCGTGCGTAGACAAAAGCGTTGTGTGTGTGTGCACACATGCCTGAATGCCAATATCTGTACCTCCCTTATGTGCACCATCTCATTTGTGGGGAAGAAGAGAGAAAAAGTTGGGAGTAGGGCAGCTGCCTGGTTTCATCTTTCACAGTCCAGGAAATGTCGCCATTCAAGAGCTGCTGTCGGGGCCTGGCAGGAACTTCCAGGGGTGTGGAGATTTGACCTGACCAGTCACTAGACTGTAGGGCCAGAGGCAGAGGAATGTCTTATGCTGCATGGTGCAGCAGCAGGTCCCCGCCCCACGCCCCACAGGACCTGCAGAGATGGGAGCCTGGTTCCTGGGCCTGGAGAGTATTTTTCTTACCAAAGAACCCTTCACCTTTAGGGTCAGGGACCCTAAAGCATTTGTAATTGATAGTAAGTGTGCGTGCGCTTTGCTCTGGAGGACACGCTGTTCCAAGGCTGACCTCTCTGCAGACGCTGCATCCTTGAGAGACAGTCCAGGACCAGAGGCCATCAGTATCCCGCTTGCAGAAGAACAGGCACAGACACACAGTGCACCCATGGAGCATTGTCTCCCAGCCCTATAGGAAGCTTATGTGACTTTTCATTTCTGTTAGCAAATTAGCCTGAGGACTCCATTGTCTTTATTTGAGAAGGCTGCTGGGTTCATAGCTATTTGAAAGAACCCAATGAACTTGTGCCCAGAAATAAAAAAAAAAAAAAAACAGCTAATACAAGGTGATATTGTTTTGAGAGGTACTTCAGAATTAGAACCTACCTTCCAGTGATTCACTTAAAGGTTTAGTTCCTCTGTGTTTTTCTGCACTTGCCTTAATTGCTGAGGATTCATGTCAGCCGTGCTTAACGCTTGATAAGTTTGCGGGAGAGAGCCACTACCAACCAGTGTGCTCACACACAGTGCTCCAAACACTTGAATAACCTAAGGGCAAAGAAAGGACTGTTGGCAATTTAAGAGGTTCAGATGTCGGGCTCCAGGGGATTAGGTAAGAGCTTCTAGAGGTTGACCCTACTAAGTCAGATTCTTAAAAAAAAAAAAAAAAAAAAGGTGCTGTAAGGCCTTCTGGGGTCTTTGGGCTACTCAGAGCTCAGGTGCAGGGACCAGTGAGTCCCTAAACTCCTGACACTTGGTTAAGAAGTGGACTCTTAACCTCTTTTCCATACAGACAAACTCTTCAAGTTTTTTTGTTTTGTTTCTGCTTTTTGGGTGATGCTCAGAGGTTACTCCTGGCTCTGCATTCAGGAATTACTCCAGCGGTGCTTGGGGGACCATATGGGATGCCAGGGATTGAACCAGGCTCGGCTGCATGCAAGGGAAATGCCCTACCTGCTGTACTGTCGCTCTGACCACTCTTCAAGTTTTTAATGTGACTAGTAAGGACGTGCTTCTGCCCTTGGGGTAATGGTGCTTTCTACTGATGTTTTTGTTTCTCCAGTGCTCATCTAGCAGTGCACGTGAACTAGTGTAAGAGTCTGGTATATATTCATACTAAAACAGTACTATTTGTCATGGCCTTAAGAAACACTAATTTACCCAGGCCCATTGAGCCAGCTGTATTCATGATAGATTGAGGAGTGGTGCTGATATTTTCTTGTGGGAACTTCCCTGTATTCCCATGAAAATGCACTGGTATCTGAATCGCTTCAAGTCTCATTGGTGAAAATCTCTTCTCCTTGCCTTATCATTTTCTCTTAATCTTTGAGCTGCCTGTAGCTCACTTGTGTGTGATTGACACCCAAGAGTGTCCTGAAAGAAATGGTCAATTCATTCAACATGTAGCAGATTTCGCTAGATTGGTCGCTGGCCACTTTTGCATCCTGTGGTTTTAAGGAAGAAGAAATCTTGCAAAACTAGTACAGGAAAATGCTGCGTATGCATGTGAGGGGAGAGAAGCAGCTCCTTGGAATCAGCCGTTTATTAGCCGACTTTCACTGGTTTGTGGAAGAGGAAGAGGGACCTGTGTGCCAGCCGCTGTGCAGAATTTTTTGGCTGTCCTCTATTTCCATGAAGAAAATGTCTCGTGGTGGTTTCACGGCAGTGGCCAACGTGAAATATTCTGTAAGGTTGTGTTGCGTAACACTCAACTTATTTTCTCTGCTGCTTTCTCTGATAGCACCTTGATTTTTGGTGACTGTTAGAATAATTAGCACTGACACTTGGCAGGTAGCCTGCTTCCCAGTGCTCGTATGCTAGTCTGTTTTGTAAATACTGGCCCCAGCTTTTCCTTTCCTAGCTGAAAAATTTGCCTCCACCCCTGCCAGTCTCCCCACGGTGTGGGCCGTGCAGAGCTGTGTGACTGTGCCCACATGTTGGCATGTATTTCATAATTATCGAAAAGAACTCGGTTGCTCTTGAAATAACAAGACAAAAAAGAGCAGCTCTGCTGAGCCCTAACATCTGAAGAGCTGGAAGCAGCCGATGTTTGTGTATGTGATGCTACAGCCAGGGAACGTCATGCGAAGGCAGGGATTGGAAACTCAGAACAGAAAAGCAGTTTTCCTGGATTTCAGATGTCAAACTCTCAGGCTGTTTAACTCACCCACTCAGCACCTCCACATACCTCCCCTTTAATTCGCTTGCATTGTCGGTGATTTCTGTTGGTGCAGGTTTGGATGCCAAAAGACAAATAATGAAAGTGCGCATCTGCAGCCTGAGAGCAGCCTCCTTCCAGAGTTTTTGATTGAGGTTAAGCAGAAGCATCCTGGTCATGTTGTCAGTTGGCAGGCAAAAAATGCCTCCTTTTTAAAAATTCACATAGTTTTAAAGCAAGCTATTTTTTTCTGGCTCAATAGTAAACTAATTACATGTTTTAAATAGTATAGAGCCGAGTCCCTGTTTCAGATTAGACCTCTGTAATAGCAAGGTCCGAGTCAGAGCAGACATTTGCCTGATGCCTCTGGCTTGGGGACCCTTAGTTTGGTGCCAGCTGTTGGAGGGCTTGCGTGAGCCTGTCTGGGACAGCAGGTAATGCTAGTTTGACTCAGTGGGGGGGGGGGGGGGTTGATGCTCCACAAGCTCAGAGGCCACTCCAGGAAGACCCAGGCACTTAACTGCTTGTGGTTTGATAATCAGGCTAGGTGGGTTTCTAAAAGTAGCTATCCCAGGTCAGGGCAGGCCGTGGAGTCCTTTGGTGTGTGTCTGTCATTTCTAAAAATGATCACATTATAACAAGGCTTACTTCCAAACTGGTCCTTTTTCTCCTTTTCATGACCCCGGACCATGTGCAGAAACTAAGGTGGGAACGTATGACTCCGGTTTCCATATCTTTGAAGCTTTATTTATGTTGGTCACCAGCTAATGGTGCACTAGTAACTTAAGAGAGAATTGCATTGTGACGTTGAGGGCTTTATGATTTTCTGTTCTTCTTTTTTCCTTTTCTTTCTTTTTTTTCCTTCTGTGTTTTTTTTTTTTTTTTTTTTGGTTAGCCTTAGGTTTGATTTCTTGCTCTATTGCCTACCAGGCCAATTATTTAACTTTTTAGCACTTCAGTTTCCTCCCATCAGGCATGTTCATGAAAATAAATGAGATTCTATTTGTCAAGCACAGAGCATTGGCCCTGTAAGGCAGCATAAGCGTTACATTCTGTAGGATTGCTGAGGAAGCAGACTTGGTTTGAAGATCACTTGCTATCTTAACAGTGGTGGCTTGGCAGGGACCTAGAATAAGTTGTGTTATCTGTGATTTTGAACGTGCCTCTGAAGGCTCCAGACCAACTGCATTTCTGTGTAGTAGGAGCCTCTGGCCTCCCAAGACGGGATTGTAGTCAACGCTTCACCTGGATGGACGCTTGCTCAGTTCTCCAGCTCCTCGTTCCACCAAGCAGCAAACTAATGGTCATTGTATCCTTATCCCTTATTCTAGAGCATCTTGAGGTTCTTCCGTATTTTCTCTGTCATATTATTTTTTTGGACTTAGGTTGAGTCAGTGAAGGTAATACCCAAGGGTGAGAGATTAACCAACTGTAAAGCAGCCTAGGTGCTGTTTCACATGTTACAGTAGACACTCATGTTCCAGCTTCTCTGGTGAGCAGTGGCTGTTGCATTGGTGGTATGGTTGCCGCCCCTTTTCTGCTATAATTGATTAAAGCAATATTTTCAGAGCACCTTCTAGGTACCAGGCTCCTGCTAAATGCTATAAGACTGTGTGTTTCTAAGGCAGACTTCGATTTCTTCAGTGGTGAAACCAAAGTAACGAGTGGGTGGGTGAAGGGAGGGAGGGCAATACCCATTGCACCTCCTGTGCGTGCTCCCTTTGGTTGGGGTGCTCATCCAAACCCGGGACTTGCCCTTATTCTGGGTAAATGGTGCCCAGCTTAGCTGACTGGCTTCAGGTGTGGTGCTGTGCCTTGGTTCCTCTGGGTCTTTCTCAACCCTGTGACCGACCTTTACTGAACTTCTGCCCTCATCATTTATCTAACCACACAAAAGTGACTCATTTTCTAATGTATTCCTGAATACTAGACCTCTATTTCTAAAGCCCTCCCCCTTTTGTTGGATTTGGGCCACATCCGGGGTGCTCAGGGATCACTCCTGGTGAGCTTGGTACCATATGTGATGCTGGGGATCAAACCCAGATTAGCCACATTCATGGCAAGTGTCCTGCCCACTGTACTATCTCTCTAGCCCCCTTGAATCTTCTTCCTTGCCTCCCACACTGAGTTGCAAACTGGAAAACTTTGCCATTCTGTTTTTTTTCCTCTTTTAATCTTAAGAAAAATAATGGTAACAAAACTAATTGGTTGTCTTTGTTTGGCTATGCATAGTGCGTTTCAAGAATATCCTGATTTAGGCGACTTTTAATCCATTGGTGCGTTCATTTTGGCTGTGTGTGATTTTCCAAGGCAATATCGGTTTTCACGGCCTGTGTTGGCAGCCCCTGGTGGGGAGGCAGCAGATTCGGTCCTTGCAGGGAAGCAGCTTGGAGAGACCTCGGCCAGGTGCTGTCCCTCTGCCTGTTTCTGGGACTGACATTCTCAAGACTCTGGGACCGCCGCCTGCCCTTTGCTGCTGCTTCCTCAAGCTGGGGGAGGAAGGCAGAGGGTGTAGGGGGCAGGGCGGGGTGCTGCAGGCAGTGGGTGTGGGCAGAGCTGCTGCGAGGCCGCCAGGGTTCTCTGTGTGCCGGAAGTGCAGGTTTGGCTGGGGGAATGGAATGTTCCCTCTTGCCCTCCAAGAGCAGAAACAGCTGTGGAAGGAAGAACTTGAAAAGAAGATTGCTAAGTGGAAAAAAAAATAATAATAAATGAATAGGAAAATAAAGCCACACTAGAGAGCCCAACAAAACTGTAACAGAGGAGGGGCGCTTTTTCTTGCGCCTTAAGAGCACTTTCTTCAGTGTAGGATTTGTTTCTCAGTTTTGCTTAGCACAGACTCTCCACCTTTCATCTCCCAAGAAAACCTTGTACTCATTTTGCTTGGATAGGCAATGGATTGCCTATCCAAGGTGACCACCAGATGATGATGATGATGATGATGATGATGATGAGTAGGAGTAGTAGTGAGTGAGTAGTAGTAGTAGTAGTAGTAGTTGTTGTTGTTGTTGTTGTTGTTGTCATTGTCATTTTGTTGTCTCTCCAAGAAAAGTCGGAGAGCCCTTGAAACAAGCATTTGTTTTATTCAAAGGGCATCTCTGTGGGTAGAGGATTGTCAGCACATTGAACAAGAAATCTAGTTTCTGGCTGGAAATTTAATCCATCAGCCAAGTTCACAACAATATTTATTTTAGAGCATTGTCTTTTTTTTTTATTGTTTTATTTTATTTTATGTTATTTTGTTTTTTTGTTTTTTGGCCACACTGGCGATGACCAGGGTTTACTCCTGGTTCAGCACTCCGAAATTACTCCTGGCAGTGCTTGGGGGACCATATGAGGTGCCAGGGATCAAACCCGGTTGGCTGCATGCAAGGCACATGCCCTAGCCACTGTGTGTCGCTCCAGCCACAATACTGTCTTTTTTTAAATAAGTCCCATAATGGTTTAAACTTTCAGTGCTTCAGACAGGGTTGAAAAGTGGGACAAGCCTGAAACTTACCTTGTACCTCACAGTTGCTTGCTCCATCCTCTCTGTGAGAGGTTATTGAAGTTTTCTTCTTGGTCTGAAAGGCTTGTTTGGCTATTACAATTGGTGTTCCCTGTAGTCCGAAATAAATGGTTCTGCTTTCAGGGCTATTTTATGCTATCATACTTCCTGTACTTGCTTTTGAATGACACGTTAGTCCCAAAGCAGATCAAATCGAGGGGGGGGAGAGGTTAGCCAAAGCCTAGATCCTGGCAGTGTCTAAGAAGAGGCGCCAGCCCGCTCATGCCCCCTGCAGTGATGGCGCGCTGGCCCCGGGCAGGTCCAGCCAGTGATCTTCCCACTGAGGATAATGATGTGTGTCTTGCAGGGTCAGGCGATAAGAAACAGTGTGTGATTGTTACTAGCATTCTTGAGGCTATCTGAATCTGTACTTTGGAGATCAGGGAAGTTCCTTAAGTAATACTCTGCTGTATTCTTAGCAGTGGAAAGCTAATAAGTACCTCGGGGTTGGGGTATGGCTTTTCAGTGGTTATTTTTACCCGATCTGTCATTTTGGTCTTTGGTTTGGAAGGACAGAGCCTCTCTAAGAGGGATTTATGAGAAGCGCATGCTAACTCAGGGAGGCTTCTGCAGATGACAAGGGTTGATAACTCTCCCACCGCCTGCATACCTTCTTTGGCTGAGATCAGTAACGAGCTTTTGTGAAAGTGCATGCTTTCTTTCCTGGCGGCAAGAGTGTTAAAGAGCAGAATGAGATGACTGTCCATGGGCAGTTCGAGGTCAACTACCTTCCCTGCCCTCAGCACCCTGAAAAAGATGAGCTCTAGTGATTAAAGATTTGCTCATTCTCCATTTCCCCTTTGCTTTCAGTCATTGCTTTAACCTCTGACCCCAGTACTTAATCCTTAGGGTTGAAATTTAAACTTCAAGAATGGCCACAGGCTCTGCTATCTGGCCTAGGAAGGCAGGACCCTGCCAGCTTAGGGACCCACTTGGGTAGGGAGGTCTTGCAGAGGGTTCTTGGCTTTAATCACACATTAGAGTGCTCTGGGGGCTTCAAAACTGCCTCCATGAGGCCTTCCCCATGCGAGTCAAACCATGATCTTCAAGAGAGGGATTCAGGGGCCTCACATTTCCCAAGGGGTGAAGAACTTAAAGAAAAAGCAGGTCGATAAGGTCGTAATGTGAAAGCACAAGGTTTAAAGCTCATGCCCTGCTTGTGGCTGACCCAGTTCAGTGCCTGGCATTACACAGTCCCTCGGCCGTGCAGGTGATCCCAGCCCTGAAGGAAAAATAAAGAGAAAAGAAGTCAGGCTCTTACTGGAAAAGAACTTGTCATTATAAACCTGGCAGTTCCCAGACCTGCGTGCGCCTGAAAGTGTATCGTTATGCTTCTGTGCTGTTCTGTATAGTCCCCGGGGTCACTGTGTCCCAAAAAGGCACGGCCTTTTTTCCTCTAGCTTGAGCAAAAGCATTATGTTAGAATCCAGGCGATTGTCAGTCTCATTCTGAATTATCAATGCCCAGCAGTCTGTCTTGAGGCGTGCTTGAAATGCTGGTCCTGTGTGCAAGGTCAGTGACCCCTAGGAATGAGGTACTGCCTCAGAGTGCCAGTGGGCTCTCTTGTAAGGACCGGGAGGGATAGTTAAACTCTGCCTGGTGCAAAGCAGAAGGTCTAGGCTTGGGGACTGGTTGGCAAACCATAACTCATTCTGTTTACTTTCAGACAAGGGAAGATATTTTTTTAAGGAGAATCCTCTATTTTTAAAAGACAGAGGCCTTTAAGAGTTAAATTACACAACTCCTTTTTATTTTTAAAGTCAGTGGATTCCTTATTGCTGTTGCTGAGAAAGATAAATTGATACCACATGTTGCTTCCAGACAGAACCCTCTCTGTGTTCCACGGGAAGCACATGCAGCTGGTGTCTGGTCTAGTGGACATTCTCCACAAGGTAAACATGGCTTGGAAAGGTCTGAAGTGGACCCTGGGTAGCAACAGTTCAGAGAAATGATCAGTTACTTCTGATTGGCACAGCCCCTTTGGAATGCTTTTAAGACTGAAATCCTTTCCTGGAAGGGCCCTCCCTTTCACCTTCTGGCTTAACGAATGATGCTCAGAAAACAGTCAGTGAACGTTTGTGCAGTCACTGCTTCTGCATGTGGGATCGGACAGACTCTTTCGGTGCATGGCAGCCCATGAGTATTTTGCGTGTGTAAGTACTTCATTCCCTGTTCCCCACCATCGAGGCTTAGGCAGAGACGGTACTTTCATTCCCTCTTAGGAAGGGGGCAGCGCAAGTCTGTCCCCAGAACAGAGGCCAGGCCCCGGGAATTCTGGTTGGCACAAGGTTGGCATCAAAGCTTCACGAGCTTCCTTCAGTGCCATGCTGGTTCCCTCCACGACGCCTTCCATGACACGCGTGTGTTTCCTGCTTTAGAGAAAGTTGTTGGGATCCTTTTTTCGGCTTCTCTCCAACAGTTCATCTGTTTGGGGGTCTGTCTGTCCGTCCACCCTGCTTATGTGTGTGTGTGTGTGTGTGTGTTGTAATGCTGCTTATTGTGTGTGTGTGTGTGTGTGTGTTGTAATGTGGACAGGCTAGCATTAGCAACCAATGGAGCTGGCACAGAAGATAATAATCAGGCATAAGCAAGAATAACGACCTGAGTCTGCTCATATAGTGTCATTGTTCTCATCTCTTTATGCTCCCACTGTGCGTGCCTCCTTGAAGGATCAGGCCACTAACTGCAGCAGTTCTCAGGCACAGTACAGGCTGCGGTTCCAGCTGTTTCAGCTAAAGGATTTCTCTCTGAGTTCAGGACTTGCTTCATTCCGAAAAGAGAAGATAGGCATAAAAATTAGCTGAAGAATATTCTTATCTCTGATCTCTCTCTGGAGGCACATTGTGATTGAGTTTATTTAAAGGCTTTCCCCAGTGTGGGAGATGGGGAGTGACAATGTCCCTGACAATAAGCCTCTTTAAAGTTTCTTCCCTTGTGATGTTTGCTTTTCTGTAATTCATCAGCCTCTTGATTTCTTTGTAATGAATTTAACTAGAATGACTCACATGGTTTGGGGTTGGCATCCCAGGAGCTTCTTAGCTTTTTTTAGCCAGTAGATAGCATAATGACCTGAGCCTAAGAGTGGGAGGCCTGCTTGGTTAATGTCCACCTCTTCACCAGAACCCGAAGGAAAGAGCTTCCCCAGTACTTTTGCCAGTTATGACTGGTTGCCTCACAAGGTTTTTGCCAAAAGTATATTTAGTTGTGATTAGAAAAGTCACTGTAGTTCTAACAAACTATTCCTCCTCTACCATCAGTTCCCAATGTCCAAACTACTGTAAAACTGTAGATATTTAGACTAGTAAGACAACATAGGATTTGATGGGGAAACTAGACTATTTTAGTAGTAGTTTTATACTTGAAAACAGCATATCAGAAGCAAATTTACATTTTGCATGTCGCATTTCTTTTTTTTTTTTAAACAAATTTTATTATACCACCGTGAGATAAACAATTACAACGTTGTTCATGTTTGGAGGTTTCGGGCACATAGTGTTCCAGCACCCCGCCCTCCACCAGTGCCCATTTCCCACCACCAATGTCCCCAATTCCTCCCCCTTCTGTAGCCTGCCTAAATGGCAGGTTCCTTTATCTCTTTTCTCTCTCCCTCTTTCTCTTTACCTTCTCCTACACATTGTGGGTTGCACTACATACACTTAGAAGCCATCATGTGCATTTTTTTGCCTGTATTTTATGTTTAGTTCTATGTGCATGTCGCTTTTCTGTTGCTATGAACCTCCTTCATTCCTGGGATTGAGGTGTAAGGGAGATAGAGTTTGCTGAAATCTTAGAGAAATTTCATCACTGTCAGCATTTGTAAAGGTGTGGGGAAACCATTGTTTTTTTGATATTTCACCTGGCATTTTTTCTGTACACATAAACTCTCTCTCTCTTTCTCACACACTCTCTCTCTTTCTCTCTCTCTCTCTCTCTTCTTTGCCAGCAGCTAGATAGAGAAACTGGTCATTAGAATCAGGACTTGAGGAAAATAGCAGACTTTATTATTGACTTATGACTTGGCCTGTGAGAGGGATATTTGAACTGGAAATGGACAGAGGGACCTTGGAATTTTTGTTAATGCCCCACCTTTGGATTATGGATTTTATAAGTGAAGGCCAACTTTTATGGATTGACATTTGTTGAGATAAGCGGGGATTGTTAGGATTTATTTTTTTATTTTTATTTTTTTTTTTTGCTTTTTTGGGTCACACCTGGCAATGCTCAGGGGTTACTCCTGGCTCTGCACTCAGGGAATTACTCCTTGACGGTGCTTGGGGGACCATATGGGATGCCGGAGATCGAACCCGGGCCGGTATGGGCTGGCCGTGTGCAAGGCAAGCGCCCTACCCACTGGACTATCGCTCCCCGCCCCATTAGGATTTATTTTTTAAAGATTTTTATGTTGTTTTAGTAATAGAAGTAGAGAAAAGTTGTAGTTGAACTAGAGGGGTAAACATTTTCGGCAATGTATTTCAGTAAAATAACCTCTTAAATGAGTGTTGATAAGGATCCAGCTCCAAAACTGATCCTGGTCTTCCATTGAGTTGTTTGAGTTCTCGTTTGGCACTGAGAGCAGTTGGCATTGGTGTGACACCTGCCGTTCTCAGGGTGATGTAGTGTTGGCCACCCTGCTCAAGGAGCAGTGCACATTTCCCCTCATGTAAGGTTTGCTCTTCGGAAAGAGAGGCTCCCTGTGAATTTTTATTTTCTCTAATTTTAGGAAAGTTTCACTCAAATTATTACCCCTACTTTATGAACAAAAAGACTCAGAGTGATGAGATTGCGCTTTTGTATTATTTCTCAAATGTTGCTTTAAAATGTTTCACATAGATAAGTGAAATGATGATTTCTAAACAGTATCTCTCAGTATAAGCCTTCAGAATATGATGTGTCCACTGATAGCCATTTTATGGGTTGATTATGAGGGGTAGAGATGCAAAAATCCAACACCTGTAGCCTGGACCCACCTGTGCTGCTTCCAGAAGGTTTCACTCCCTCCTCCTGGCGCTATATGGTATATATAGTGCCACAGCAGCGCCCTGTGCCCGCTCCCTGTGACTCTGGTCCTGGATGGGGATATTTCCACTCCATTACCGTATGCCCTTATGAAGGCTTAATTTTGGTCTCCAAATCTCAACCACTGGATCTTGTATCACTGTATCACTGTCTTCCCGTTCATCATTGATTTGCTCGAGCGGGCACCAGTAACATCTCCTTATGTCCTGTCTCATGCTAGTAGAGCCCAAGGGCATCTGCTTGCTCTAGGAACATAAAGAGCCTCAATCCATTCAGAATGAGGTCTATAATTGTTACTGGTATTTGGCATATCAAATACAACACGGATAGCTTGCCAGGCTCTGCCGCGCGGGTAGCATACTCTTGTAGTCATCTCTAAGTCCAGTGTTTATTGATGAACCGGGCGTGCGGCCGTGAGGGCTGTGATAGGCTGGTCTGCTGGGTGGAGTTCTGATGAGAGAAGTCTGGATGTGGAAAATGGAGGCCCTCATGGAGTGGGGGGGTCATCTGGCTTGTTGCAAGGCTCTGCTGGGGTGGCGGGCCAGGGCTAGAACCCGCCATCCCTCCTGGGCACCTCGTGAGGGCTGGGCACAGGGAGAGCAAGTAGCAGCTCTGCCCCATGTCTGTGAGTCCAGGATTTTGTAATTTTATAAAATTACAAACATGCATTGGGGTTTTAGACTTATGTTGACCATTGGAAAATGGTATTTCAGAAGTCTGTAAAATGTTTTCATTTTCCCCCTCATGTTTGGAATTGGTGAAACTAGCAAATCATTAAAAGGATAAGATTATTCATTAACTGCTTTGTAAAGGAGGGGGCCGTTGTGAGCAGTATTGTTAATTGTGGATGCTTGTACAGACTCTCCAAAATCTAGAGCACAGCGGCCCACAAAATTGATCCTTAAGCCAGCGTCTACTTTGTCCCCACACAGCTTCAGGAGCCGTCTCTCCAAGAATCTTGGTTTATTTTATGTGTCTTGATATCAGACTACTCAGATATACAGTAGAACCACCTTACACTTTTTAGCTTTTCAGTATAGAAATATTTTACTTTGGTAGGGGAGGTGCATCTATTGTAGAGTTGCCAGCTTTTTGTTGTTTTGTTTGGGGGCCTTAGTGGTTTGGTCCTCAGGGATTACTCCTGGCTCTGCTCCGGTATCATTCCTGGCTGTGATTTTGGTACCGTATATAGTGCTGGGGATTGAACTGGGGTCTCGGTTGCATCCAAGGTAAGAACCTTAGCCCACTAGTATGTGTCCAACCCCAGATCAGCAGCCTGTGACCCAGGACTGTGAGTGCTCATTGCCCAGCCCAAGTTGCTGGCTTTGTTTGCGTGGGAACATACCTAGGGAACACTGGAGTATATTGGTTATTTGCTTAGGGCAAAATCCTGCTGACTTTCTATGTTTAAAATCATTTTTCTAGAGACCACATGCATTTGTATTTCCTACATAAAAACAGTCCCAATATTTTTTAAACTATGGTAACTTTCAGTGTTGTTCTTTTTTTTACATTACAGAGTCAGGCTACATATATAACATGTTTTATATATATATATATATATATACATATATATATATATATATATATATATATATATATATCACTGTATCACTGTCTTCCCGTTCATCATCGATTTGCTCGAGCAGGGCACCAGTAACATCCCCATATGACCTGTCTCATGAAAGTAGAGCCCAAAGGGACCCTGCTTGCTCCAGGAACATAAGGAGCCTCAAACCATTCCATCAGGTCATGGGAATGAGGTCTATAATTGTTACTGGTATCTGGCATATCAAATACGACATATATATATACATACACACACATATATAACGGTATATATTTGTCTTTTTTGGGGTCACACCCAGCGGCGCTCAGGGGTTACTCCTGGCTCTGCACTCAGGAATTAATCCTGGCGGTGCTTGGGGGGACCATATGGGATGCCGTGGATCGAACCTGGGTCTGCTGCGTGCAAGGCAAGCGCCCTTCCTGCTGTGCTATCGCTCCGCCCTCTATATTTGTCTTTTAGCTTAGCAAAAAAATTTTTTTTTCATTTGATCTCTGCATCAGATGTTACAGATAAGGAGGCAGTACTCCTCTCTCACTGCACATGTGGCATTTGACAGTAGAATGAGCCCGAATGGGCACTCAGCTCTCTGCTTGCTTGCAGACTCCAGGCTCTATGCAAAAGACCCAGACTTGGGAGCAGGCTGGCTCCTGAAGCATATCATCATAAATCATCCCTTCTATCATCCCTGTCAAGGAGGGAGGGTTGGGATGCTATTATGACTATAATGAAGATGGAGAGTTGTAGTCGCTTGCAGGCACATTAAAAGATTTTCCCCAAGCTTTGTTAGTGACAGAGATGAGACTTGAACTGGGTTTT
The DNA here is from genome assembly GCA_021461705.1 of Cryptotis parvus. Taxonomy (NCBI): domain Eukaryota; kingdom Metazoa; phylum Chordata; class Mammalia; order Eulipotyphla; family Soricidae; genus Cryptotis; species Cryptotis parvus. The sequence goes on along the minus strand of JAJIBD010039324.1, from coordinate 35,843 downwards.
CCTGTCAGCTGGGCTTACCTACCAAGTCGGGAAGATTCTTATATAATGGTGGCAGTCATTAGGATTTGGGGGATACTTTGTCCTATTATTTCTCTCGAATGAGTCTTAATGCAGGATGGATTTAGGCTTATAGGAAACTTGTAAAACTAGTACAGAGAGTTCTCATACACCCAGCAACATCTCTCTGTTATATACTTGGTTGTGTTTGTCACAAGTAATGAACTGATGTCAATACATTAGTGTTAGCTAAAATCCGTCCTTTATTCACATTACTTTGTTCTTGTACAATGTTCATTTCTATTCCGACATCTCCCCCCACCCAGACACTCTGTCACATCACTCATCATGCTTTGATAGGTTCCTCGGGTACACTTTTTGAGGAGCTCTGGACAAGAATTTTGTAACTGCCCCCAACTGGGAATTTCTGGAATGTTTTTCTCATGAATGGCGGGTTTTTGGAAGGAACACCACAGAGGAAAGTGCCATTTTCCTCATGTCATGTTCAGGAGACATACTATCAACATGATTTAGTGCTGTTGAAAAGTGCCTGATCATTTGGATAAGTTCATGTTTGTCAGGTGCTTCAGGGGTCAAGTTTCCCCTGTTCCATGTACTTCAGGGGGCATTCCTGTGCTCAGAGTAACTGCAGTAGAGGAAGGGAGTATCTATGTACATTTACACCTTTTTGAATGCTAGTACTGCTATTTCTAGTAGCCCATTAAATCCTGCTCTGTCCTTTTTCTTTTTATCCTAATACTGCCAGAGAGGTCTGAAAGTGGGGCAGGAGGAAGTGGAATCATGGAAAGGTTAAGTAAAAATCCACACCCATCTTAAGTTCAGGGACATGATTAAGAAAAGGAAGGGTGCTGCCTTGCCTGGCAGAGGAGGGAACTTTAGGAAAGTAACCTGTTGAGTCATTCCATACCCTTAAGAGAGCCAAAGAGGCGTTTGGAAAAGCAAGAAGAGACTAGTGTAATAGTAAGTTACCATTGTGAACTTCACTGTGGGAAATACAATTATAGGAAGGACAACGAAACTCTGGAGTTTGGAAAAACAATGCCTGTGCGCTTGTATGGTCCCACGGCCTCCCGCCTGTGAAGCCATCTCCCACTTTCTAACTGCAAAACCTACTATTAACCCGTTCTCATTTTCCGTATCGAGGGCGTGTGTTGGTTGATATAAATATATTTTTGATAAAACCTTTGGGATTGACCTTTAAGAGAACAAGTCCCTCTCCCTCATTAGCTCATCGTGGTGCTGGGGTTTGGACCTCTGTGGCTCATGTCTGCACTTTTCCTTCTCTCTTTACAGAACTCCATTCGCCACAACCTGTCTCTGCACAGCCGTTTCATGCGCGTGCAGAATGAGGGCACTGGCAAGAGCTCCTGGTGGATCATCAACCCGGACGGGGAAGAGCGGGAAGGCGCCCCGGCGGCGCGCCGTCTCCATGGACAACAGCAACAAGGCTACGAAGAGCCGTGGCCGTGCGGCCAAGAAAGAGGCCGCCCCTGCAGACAGCTCCCGAGTCTGCAGACGACAGTCCCTCCCAGCTCGCCAAGTGGCCTGGGAGCCCCCACATCCCAGCAGCGATGAGCTGGATGCGTGGACCGACTCCCGCTCTCGTACCAATTCCAATGCCAGCACGGTCAGCGGCCGCCTGTCGCCCATCTTGGCCAGCACAGAGTTGGATGATGTCCAGGGCGGCCGATGCCGCTGTCCCCTATGCTCTACAGCAACTTCGGCCAGCCTCTCGCCCTCGGTGAGCAAACCGTGCACCGTGGAGCTGCCGCGGCTCACCGACATGGCGGGCACCATGAATCTGAACGATGGGCTGGCAGACAACCTCATGGATGACCTGCTGGATAACATCACGCTCCCGTCGTCCCAGCCGTCACCCCGGGAGGCCTCATGCAGCGGAGCTCCAGCTTTCCCTACACCACCAAGGGCTCTGGCCTGGGCTCCCGACCAGCTCCTTTAACAGCACCGTGTTCGGACCTCGGCTCTGAATTCCCTGCGCCAGTCTCCCATGCAGACCATCCAAGAGAACAAGCCAGCGACCTTCTCTTCCATGTCACATTATGGCAACCAGACACTCCAGGACCTGCTCACGTCGGACTCACTCAGCCACAGCGATGTCATGATGACCCAGTCGGACCCCCTGATGTCTCAGGCCAGCACCGCTGTGTCCGCCCAGAACTCCCGGCGGAATGTGATGCTTCGCAGTGACCCCATGATGTCCTTTGCTGCCCAGCCGAACCAGGGAGTTTGGTTAATCAGAACTTGCTCCACCACCAGCACCCGACTCAGGGCGCTCTCGGTGGAGGCCGTGCCTTGTCGAATTCTGTCAGCAACCTGGGCTTGAGCGACTCCAACAGCCTCGGGTCAGCCAAACACCAGCAGCAGTCTCCTGTCAGCCAGTCTATGCAAACCCTCTCGGACTCTCTCTCAGGCTCTTCCTTGTACTCCACTAGTGCAAATCTTCCCGTGATGGGCCATGAGAAGTTCCCCAGCGACTTGGACCTGGACATGTTCAATGGCAGCTTGGAATGTGACATGGAGTCCATTATCCGCAGCGAACTCATGGATGCTGATGGGTTGGATTTTAACTTTGATTCCCTCATCTCCACACAGAGCGTTGTTGGTTTGAACGTGGGGAACTTCACTGGTGCTAAGCAGGCCTCATCTCAGAGCTGGGTGCCAGGCTGAAGGATCGCTGAGGAAAGGGGAAGTGGGCAAAGCAGGTCAGTGCCCACTGCTGCCACTAAGGCATAATGGTAGTAAGATGATGTGGGTGGCGGGGGGGGGGGGATGCCTGCCTTCTGCTTCCTTCCAACTGTTTGCCACACTGGGAAATTAACCATGGAGTGGGGTGCATGATAGCATTGCTCCTTCACCTGCAGAATGAAAGGGTGGCTGGTGTCTCTCCACCCAACTCTGACAGCTCTGGAATTTTCTTGCCAGTAAAAGAACGCATTGGCCCTCATTCAGAGGTTGCATTCTTTAGTATCCAGTTATCCTCCCTGACCTATGACACTGGTCACCTTTCTTGATTGGAAGATGGATTGGAGAGAAGAGGATTGGAGAGAAGTGAGCGGGCAGGGGGCTGAGGCATTTTTAGGCTGCATAAACCTCCAGGTTAAGGACCTCCAGCCCACAGATTTCTCTCAGACTCTCAGACCTGACACATTGTCAGTCTTCGATGTCATATTTGCTCCAGCCCTTTCCCCCAGTAGAGATTTTTTGGGTACCTTTAATTTTCCCAAAGAATGTATGTTCTGGACCTTGCACACAGGAATTTTTTCTGCTAGACGCAAGATGTTACATTCTTCACCAGAGCACTAAGCATCTTCATTATTTAACAAAAGTATATAAAAGAATTAAACAGAAGAATTAGCTTGTTTATTTTTTTATTCAAAAGGGCACCTACCTGTTTCTTATTCTCTACATTATAAATGATGTCAGGTTTCAAACACAGAGCGTCACGTGAACGGTGCAGACATTTTGAATCAGTGGCCTTCTAATACCTAGGAGCCAGAAGTCGGGCAACATGATGTGGTTTACACAGGAGAAATTCCGACTGGGATCCTCTGAGGAGTGTGTCACTTCGTCTCGAAGCCACAATTTCCAGTTTTATAAAATGAGGATAATAGTCCTTGTTACTTCACAGGGTTGTTGCAAGACTCAAATGCACTGAAGTATGTTAAAGTGCTTTGTAAAAGGTGGAGAAGGCTGAAGAGAGTAGCATATAATTGGGTAACAGACTGACAGATGGGGAAGCAGAGAGCCTGGGAGATTAAGTCGTTTGCTCAGGGTCACACAGCCAGACTCAGAATCCACCTTTCTTGGGCATCTCGAACCTTCATGTTTCTTCCTAAATTTCCAGTGTTCAAGATGGAGTCAGAGTCGCAGATAATATATGAGCTTGCCCTGAAACTCCTTAAGAAGTAGGTGAACCCTGGGTCTTCTGGTAAGAATAAGTTTGCAGCCGTACCTGCCCCTAGTCAAGGGCTCTTTTGTGTTTCCTTTTTAAAGGTTTTTGAATCTCAGTAAACTCTGCTCATCCTTCTTTTCTTGCTGTATATACACACACCATGTTTATATATATGGGACTTAGAGACACAGAAGCTGGAGGCTTTCAGACCCTCTACCCCCATGAAGGAATGACAAGGGGTCTCTTACAGCGAGTCCCCGCCTAGCTCTGGGGAGTCTAAAGGGGGTTGTGGAGAGGGTTGTGCTGCGGGGGCTTCTCAGCTCTCTCAGGCAAAAACTGCCTCTAATGGAGCTCCGATGTCTGTTTTCAGTCTTTAATAGCTCTTGAGATATGAAAAGACTGTAATGGAAGCTAAATAGGGTAACCCCGCATCCACGCCAGCCCAGTCACAACTATAGTCAAACTTGGGCTGGTGTGGACTTGCCTTGAGAGAGGTAGGTATTCGGCTTTCAGAAGAATAATGATTTATCTTCTTTGAGGAAGAGGAATGTGGAGCTGTGGCTTCTATAGACACAATTAAGTTTTCATTTTGGGTGTAGTTTTGACCAGACCACGTTCTGCATCTTCCTAAATTCAGAAGAAAATGTGCTATCAGTTTTGTTGATTTTAACATTTTTTTCCCAAATGGAAGTTTCAAATTTAATGGTGTATGGCCAATCTTTTGTATGTGTGATTCTGAAAAATAGTACAAAACTATTTTAAGGAAGATAGAATTTAGGTTGTTTTTCTTGTTTGTTTGTCTGATGATCAGCTTGATAAGAAATAGTTACTTTGTGGGTGAATGTATTTTATTATTATGGCCTAATTGCTTTTTTTTCTCAGAACAGTTTGAGGGAGGTTGTTTTGATTAAGTTATCTCTGTAGTTTAAAAAAAAATGCAAAGTCACCAACTTTTCTTGGCAGTAAATGAGTTGAGTATGACCAAAACATCCTCAAAGACAAGGGGGCAAGGGGGATAGGCTTTTGACTGCAGAGGCTCCGGTTTCTGGGTGTAAGATTTCCATTTTGCTTTGAAATAAATTGTTCCTCGAAAGACCTGGGGCAGGCGGCCTGAAGTATGTTCTTTGCTTTTAAACTGGTGCCCCTCACTTCACTGATGATGTGCTCTAAATTCACTAGACAGGACTTAAAGTACCCGCTGAGCCCTCACAACTCTTAGAGTGCGCCCCTGTGCGTCCCAGGAGCTCAGTAATGTCTTGCTGCCTTTGGCCTTTTCCTCCACCCCGACCCCTTTCAGCCGGTAGCTGTGGTATGCTCCAGACTCCCTGCCCAGCTTGCTCACTGAAGGTCCATGACCCCAAATTGGAGCCTGCCTATTGTGGAGTTAATGGAGTGATTCATTCTGCCCAGTTAACAGTCTTGCTGGAGAGCTGTGTTGGGGGACTTCTCTGGGAATCTGGGAGTTTCACCTGTCATTCGCTTTAGACCATGCATAAAATCCTTTGAGCTATGGTCTGTCTTCTATAAAAGTTAAAATAAATAGCCCTACCTTTTTAAGGAGAGCCAACTCCTGGGGTGTGAAGGGCACTGTCTTCTGCTAAGTCCACACAGAGTTTGGTGGTCTCTCTACAATGTAGCAGCCGTGAAGTTCATGAGTCTTTAGTAAACAGTCCCCTGAAAGAAAGTAAAGCTATTACTATTGCTTTACTCCCACTGTTGTTTCAGGTCCAAAGATGCTTCTACTTATTGGTTAATGCATTTTTGGCTTTGGAGGCTGCCGTAAGAAAGTAGCCATTACTGAGTTTTGTTTTACCTTCTTTAAGATAAGGGTGAAACAGCAAGAGTGGCAGAAGCCAAAATGTTTTGAATTCATAATTTAAAATATTTAGATTGCTTGAATGTTAAAACTGTGCCCTGTATTGATCCTTAAAAGGTTACATAGGAAATCAGTTTTATTTTTGTTTTAAGGCCACACTGAGCGGTGCTCAGGGGTTATTTACTGGCTCTGCTCATAAGTCATTCCTGGAAGGTAGGGGGTCTGTATGGGAATGCCAGGGATCAGCCATGTGCAAGGCAAGTGCCCTACCCACTGTACTCTCTCTCCGGCCTAGAAGTTTAAAAGAATCAGAACCCTCTTTCCTCTTACTCTCCCAATATTCATTCCCAGGCTTGGTCTTGACCACTATCATTCTTTTCTGTCTGCACTCAGGTAACACTAAGCCTTGGACAAACAGGTGAAGTGCATGTGTGGCATACATAAGGTTCTGAGTTCAATCCCCAACACCACATGCATACCCTCCCCAGCACTGCCTGCTGTGGCCCTAGTGAGCACCGGCGCCACTGGGCCTGGTAGCGGTCATCCCTGGCTCTGAGCATCTAACCTCAGGCCCGGCACTCCAGATTGCTGGAAGTGGCCCCTAGGCTTCTAAGCCGGGTGGGAGTTCCCCCTCTTTCTCTTGCCCGTCCCACAACAAAATATTAAGCCCTGGCAAATGCATGCCATACATGCTTCCAGGATGCTGCTGCTCTTAAAGGGTTTAGTGTTTGGCAGAGGGGAAGAGAGAACTCCAGGCAGGGGTGGGGTCTGCTTCTTCCATTCAGCCAGAATGTAGTGGGCACCTGTCCTGTATCTCAACTGCTAGGCTACTCAGACTAGCAAGAGAATTGTGTTCTGGCTGAGCTGTAATTTTCTGGCAAACAAATTCCAAGTTTAAAACAGTGCTCTTAAAATAGTTGGCCCCTGGTGTGTGATTTGACTGGAAGACTTCGCTTTCAAGCCGTGTAGTACATCAGTGGTGAAGAGCAGCTTCTAGGAAGAGGCCCCCACTTCTGAGTGCTGGGATTCTGTGCCAGGTAGGCAGTTGGTCCTGGAGTTTTGAGGAAGGTGAGGAAGGGCTTGGGGGGAGAGGACCTACAGAGACTGCCTGGAGTTGAGTGCCTGATTCACAGACTGGGCGGGGTGAGGGGCTGGCCCAGGACATTCAGCTCTGTCACCTGGGCGAGGAGGTGTTTGGGGGAGTAGGAGCAGGTGAATGTGCCAGGAGCCTGGAAGAGGGATACAGAACCCTTGCAACCCTTATGGTTTTCGAAGGAAGTCAGGAATTTTGCTTTGTGCCTCTAAGACTCTTTAAGGAAATGGTAAATCTCTGCAAGCTTCAGTGGTGATTTGATTCATGTTGTATTTCTGTCATATCAACCCCCCATAATTGTTTGATTCTGAAGGAACAGAGAATCTTGATTAACATACCGCCTGCCCCAATCTAAAGACAGAAATAGGACCGTTTGGTGGTGGGAGCAGGTGAATGTGCCAGGAACCTGGAAGGGGTGCAACATCCCTACAAGGTTTTTCTTTAACCCTGGTGGTGCTTGCAGAACAGTATGAGGTGCCGAAATAGAACCCTCCCTGGTCAGCAACGTGCACAGCAAGTGCCCTACCCTCTGGATTCTATCCAGCCTACCATTTTTTTAAGTAAAGCTATAGTGGAGCCCTTTTTCACACATACCACTTTAAAAATTATTTTTATTAAAAACTGAACATAGATGAACTTTGAGTATGGTTACTCAAAGTTTATTGCCAACAACTATTACAGTTTAAAAGTTAAAAAAGTGGGGGGCAGAGCAATAGTACAGCAGGTAGGGCGTTTGCCTTGCACACGGCCGACCTGGGTTCTATCTCTGGCATCCCATATGGTCCCCTGAGCACTGCCAGGGAGTAATTCCTAAGTGCAGAGCCAGGAGTTGAACATTGCTGGGTGTGACCTCAAAAGCAGAAACAACTACTACATATGTCTAACACATATATTACAAAGTAACTATTATGTCCTTCATCTCATCTGTTTCAAGTGATCAAGTGATCTCATCTGTTTCAAGATTAATATTCTTGCAACCAACATTTGAACTGAGAATTGAAATTTTCCACTCCAAAAAACTCTGCTGCCATAATCATTATAATCTCTTCCTTCCTCCCTCCCCCAAATTATGCTACTTTCTGATTTTTATAGTCTCTTCCTTCCTCCCCAAATTATGCTACTTTCTGATTTTTATAGAGTCAATTCCTGTATCTTTATATGCTTCACTTGATCACTTGATCACTTGAATCCCGGTTATTCATCGATTTGCTCGAGCGGGCGCCAGTAACATTTCCATTGGACCCTATCACGTGCCAATGTCGCCCAATGGCATCTGGTTGATTCAGGAATATGAAGAGCCTCAAACCGTTCCTTCAGGGTCATGACAAGGAAGTCTGACCATCTTGTAGGTGGGTGGCCACGTGATCTTTTGATGTCCCGTGGGATCCAGTCGGTAACGGCTCCAGTCCAGCAGTTGTCTCCAAATCGCATTACATGTCCAGCCCATCTGATTTTCGATGCCTTGGCAAACAAATCAGCGTCCCTGATTCTGGAATAGCGACGGAGGTCAGAACTCCGGATTCCTTCTCTCACTTGAGTGAGGCGTGATATTCCAAGCATAGCTCTTTCGATTCCTCTCTGGGAGACCCGAAATAGCATTCTCATCCTGCTTTCTTAGGACCCAGGTCTCTGAGGCATATGTTAATGCAGGGAGAATGGTGGAGTCAAAGAGATGTGCCCGGAGCCGGAGGTTCTTTTGTCCTTTTAGCTATTTCTTCGATGCCTTTGAAGGCATTCCATGCCGCTCTCTTCCTCCTGCGCAGCTCAGGTTTTAGGTCGTTCATTATGTTGACTTCTCGACCTAGGTACACATAACTGCTGCATTCAGAGATGTTTGTTCCATTGAGAGTGAATGCTTATTGTTTAAAATGTGCGTACTTTGATACACTTGACGCTGGACAATCCACTCATGCTGTATATCTTTATATCTTCTTGAAGCTATAGGTTCTTCCTCCACTCCTGTTTTCCTTTGGCCTGTTGGATAATCCACTTAGTTAACTACATCAAGGTTCCTGTACTGTTCATTTCACCAGTTGCTGATTCTTATCCTGCAGATCAGCAAATCTTCTGTCTCATGCATATTCAAATCATGAATCTTGATTAGATTCATATTCCTTTGACGGACCATATACAGAGTATGTTCTTTCATCAGAAAAGATGTGTTGCTTCATGGTACATGTGTGATGCTTGCCATAGACTAGGACTTTGTGGGACTTTTTTTTGTTTTGTTTTGTTTCAATTTCTGTTTTTTTTTTTTTTGTTTTCCACACCTGGCAGTGCTCAGGACTTCCTGACTTTGCTCAGGGATCACTTCTGGTGGGACTCCAGAACTCTTAGCGCGTTACCAGGGACCGAACCGGTTGACCATATGCAGGATGAGTTCCCTACTAGCTGTACCGTTCCTCCTGCCCAGACATTGGCATTCTGAAGTTGTGCTCATCTTTTTATTTTAATATTTCATTATACCACTGTGAGATATACAATTACAAAGATGTTCATAAGATGTTCATATTTGGGTTTCGGTCATACAGTGTTCCAGCACCCATCCCTCCACCAGTGCCCGTTTCCCACCACCAATGTCCCCGATTCCCTCCCCCTCCCCTAGGCTGTCTCTGTGGCAGGTGCTTTATCTCTCTCTTTCTCTCTCTCTTCTCTCTCTTCCTTCCCTTACACATTGTGGATTACAATACATACATTTAGAAGTTATCATGTGTATCTTTTTGTCTGTATTTAATGCTCAGTTCTAGGTTGGTATTAGCACTTTCGACAATTATTAGCACACTGTTCCATTCTCTGTCTTACCTAGCCTCTGACTCCCACACGTTTGTGATAATTTCCACCTTTGACAAGACCTCCTGATCCGTGTTTCATCTGACGTTGGATATTGTATCATAATCTGTGCATATATAATTAAATACAGGCAAAAAATGCACATGATGGCCCCTAAGTGTAGGTAGTGCAACCCACAATGTATAAGGGAAGGAAAAGAGAGAGAGGGAGAGAGAAAAGAGAAAAAGAACCTGCCATGGAGGCAGGCTATGGGAGGGGGGGAGGGAATTGGGGACATTGGTGGCAGGAAATGGGCACTGGTGGAGGGTGGGGTGCTGGAACACTATGTGACCGAAACCTCTAAACATGAACAACATTGTAATTGTTTATCTCACGGTGGTATAATAAAATATTTAATAAAAAAAAAAATAAATAGCAAGAGATTTACAAAAGAATGTGCATATATATTTATGTCATGCAAATAATTGCAGTCATTCTATATCTCTTTCCTTCTGGCTAATTTCACTCAACATGATCCTTTACATGTCCATCCATTTATAGGCAAATTTCATAACTTCACTTTTCCTAACAGCTGCATAGTATTCCATTGTGTAGATGTGCCAAAGTTTCTTTATCCAGTCATCAGTTCTCGGGCACACACAATAGCCAGATTCTGGCTATTGTGAATAGTCCTGCTATGAAAATAAAAAGCGCCAGATGGTGTTTCCGCTGTGTGTTTTGGCTTCCCAGGGTATATTCCCAGGAGTGGTATGGCTGGGTCAAATGGGAGTTCAATGTCTAGTCTTTGGAGGAATGTCCATATTGTTTTCCGAAAAGGCTGTACCAGCCGGCATTCCCACCAACAGTGGATGAGAGTCCCCTTTTCCCGCATCCACGCCAGCACTTGTTCTTGCTCTTTCGGATATGTGCCAGTCTCTGGTGTAAGATGATATCTCATTGTTGTTTTGATTTGCATCTCTCTGATGATTAATGATGATGAACATTTTTCATGTCTTTTGGCTATTCGAATTTCTTCCTTGTCAAAGTTTCTGTTCATTTCTTCTCCCCATTTTTTGATGGGGTTGGCTGTTTTCTTCTTGTAAAGTTCTACCAGTGCCTGATATATCCTGGATATTAACCCCTTATCAAATGGGTATTGGGTGAATATTCTTTCCCATTCTGTGGACTGTCTTTGTGTTATGGTCACTGTTTCTTTTGAGGTGCAGAAGCTTTTTAGTTTCATGTAGTCCCATATGTTTATCTTTCCTTCTAGTTGCTTTGTTAATGGTGTTTCACCTTTGAAGATGTCTTTAGCTTCAGTGTCGTGGAGGGTTTTTCCTATTTTTTCTTCAATGTACTTTATGGATTCAGGTCTGATATTGAGATTTTTAATCCATTTTGATCTGATTTTTTGTGCATGGTGTTAGACACAGGTCCAAATTCATTTTTTACATGTTGCTGCCCAGTTTTCCTAGCAACACTTGTTGAAGAGGCTTTCCTTACTCCATTTTGGACTCTTTGAGTTGTGCTCGTTTTAACATCCCTATCCCTATCGTACAAACCACGCTAAAGCAGACACCTTGCTGCAGGACACACCTGTTTTTGGTCTGGAGTGATTTGTCCTCTGCTTGGGCTGCTCTGGTGTGTTGTGAGCACAGCACACGGCTGGCTGGGAGAGCTGCTCACACCGGGGCCTGGAGGGGGAGGACCTACAGCGCCTGTCACCAGAACCCAAGGACAGGCTTGGGCTGCCACTGAAAATGCCCGGGGAGTACTGGGAGGTGGCAGACAGGAGGCCTCCCACAGGCCAAGTGTTTACCCACTCCGCTCCTTGTTTATTCTTTTTCCCTAGTCATGTGAATAGATGATCTTCTCAGAGCCTTCCTGAGGGTCCTCTTTTGCCATTAAAAGCTTATTCAAAACCCTGCTGGAGCCTCTTCAACCCTTGCAGTCCTGAGTCACTGTTGTCAGGCAGCCAGGGACCAAGGGCTGTGTGCCTGGAAGCTGGGCTTTCTTTCCGGGAGGCTCCTCACCTGAACACCAGTTTGGCTTCTGGCCTGGACTGACCAGCACTTTTACACCTGTTCTCTTTCCCTCAGTAACTGTTCGCCGTCTGAAATGGCCACTTGGCCACACCTGCCAAGATGTATCTTACATTCGAATAACCTCTTCTGATGCCTCTTCAGGTAGTTCTGGGGCAGGAGAGGCTTAGAGGTCTGACTCAGAGGTTTGGCTTCCCAGGGGTCGGGCCCACCAGTTACCGCCAGGCTGGTTCTCGTGCCTGTCCGTAAGTCCTGTAGATCACCCATTCCAATCTAGTGGAGAAATAAATAAGCTTAATTCTGATCTATTTGAATTAAATGTAGCTGCCATATTGTACCTGCCCGCCTGACCTGTTTAGAGCTGTTCTACTGCCATTTTGATGCTAAAAGTTAAATGAGGGCAGGGGGTGATCCAGCAAGATCATACAGGGGTTGCACACGGCTAGCCCTTGTTCAAACCCTGGCACTGTATATGGTCTTCCGAGCACTTCCAGGAGTGATCCGTGAGCACAGCTGGGTGTGGCAGCCTGAGTGGATGTTGGCAAATGGTTGTAGCTTGTGTGGGACCAAGGGTCTAAGGGTCCCTTAGATCCTTCTTGGAGTGGAGCTGGGGGTGTAGGTGAAGTCGAGATAGTGGGGTTTCTCCGCTCTGTGCCTTCATGCTCTGAAACCCACACTGTTCCCTGAGGCTTCTCAGAGTGGCTGCCCATTCCTGTCCTTTCCCATGCTCAGTGCTTCGAGTTAGTCCCCACCGTACCTGGGGGGATGCTGTCTGTCTTAAATCCTTTTGAAAGAGTGAAGTCAGGTGGTGTTTGCTTAGCCTTTCTGGTGGGCTGCCCTTCTGTGTCCTTTAGTTTGAGGGCCCAACAGTGCCGAGGATGTCACTGAGCCTGCCTTCTCTTTCCTCCCCCATCTTCTTTGCCATGAGGGTTTTGTTCTTTTCCTTTGTGCCAAAAAGGTGAAAAGCCACTGAAAGGTCCATGTCTGTCACGGTGGAGCTAAGTGCTGGGTGGGCAGCAGCCGGCACATTTATGTCTCATCCCCATATTGAAGCTGACTGGGATGCTTGTGCTGTGCTTTCTGGAGCCTTTTTTTTTTTCTTTTTTGGAGGCGTTGCCCAGTCTTAGCACATCATGTGATTTCGTGGTGATAATTAGGCAGAAACTTGTCTTCCCTACAGATGCCAAGATTACAGAGAGACTTAGTCTCACCAGAGACCAGATGACAGCACCCAGAGATATTTTTAGAAAGCGCCTCATCATTTGGTCTCCCCATTTCATTTTCCTTACATGTACAGCCTGATTTCTTGCTGATGTCTTGGGAGTGGGATGTTAGGGTAGGGGTCGGGGGGTCCTCTTCCTGGTGGAACGGGACAGTGCTGACATAATTTTAGTGTTCATTGGCTGATTGAACTTCTCACAAAGTGGTGGCTGTACCCGCCCACCCCAGCCTTCAGAGGTATTGCCTCCACCACCTCCTTTCAGCTTGTTATTTTTTTCAGGCTCCAATGGGGCATCAGCAGGGACACTTAAACCCCAGAGTTAGGTAATAGGTTACCCCCCCCCCCACCCCCCGTGGTGAGAGTGGCAGGGCTGCCCCAAAGCTGTGTGGAATGTGTGGCCATGCTGAGTATTTGTTAGTGCCCCTCCAGGCTGGTATCTTCTCTCAGTCCTGACCGAGCCCCCAAAGAGCCCTTCGATCTGGGCAGCTGAGGGGCCGCTTTCCTTCTGGCGTGTTTTCTGTCTCCCTGCTTGGCTCTGGGACACTCTCTCCTCCGAGGATGACTGCTTCTCTCTCCCCACCCTCCACGTCCTTGATGTTCTCTTTCACCGTTTGTTTTCCTTCCATCATGGAGGAAACGCGTTGATCTGGGGGTGCAGGGGGCATTGAAATGAGACGTGAAGTGAGAGCTGTCTTTACACTCAGCCTCCAGACATGGAACCCCTCCCTGTGCAGGCTGGGGGCTCCCCTGGACAGAAGCCTGTAGCCAACCCCAGGACAGAAGTCATGGGGCGGCTTCGTGCCCCTAGGGCTCTGCGAGGGTGCCTCAGTGCCTCCTTCTCCTGGGTGCTGACCAGCCCCCTCATTAGCAGGCTGCCTGCTGGGCCTGTACTTTGGGGAATGAAGCATGTCCCCTTCCTGGCAGGCTCTGGTTTCCGTGGCTAAATAATTAACACCACAGGGAGCCGGGGGATGGGACCTGAATTAGGTAATACTGACAGCTTCTCCCTGGGCTCCTGCAGTAGGTCAGGACCGGGACTTGGGGACTTGAGTCCCCGATGACTCAGTGCATAGTGATGTTAGATTGTGGTTTTGTTCGGTGTAACTGGGAAGGGAATAAATCAGATCCCATTCCCAGGGAGCAGATCAGAGCCCCCGTCCCCTCCCGCCTGCAAGGGCCCAGGCGGCAGTCAGTCACAGTGCGGACGCTGGCAGGCTGAATTCCTCCCCGCAGCAAGGTGTCTGTTCTTGGCATGTTTCCTCCTTTGAGATCTAGAAGCTGCTCTTCTGTAACGCAGGTTGAAGCAAAAACTACCACCCACGTGGCCAAGGAGGCCAGACCCTGGGATGCAGAGGCTCTTTCCCCTTTGTCACTGTCCCTGCCCTCCCACCTTCCCTGGGGAGCTGTACCCAGGGTAGAAGGACCATGGGAATGTCACCTTCCAAGTGCTAAATCCTGAGGTCTTTGTGGAGATGGGTAACGAAATGTAAGAGGCCAGCTCAGCCACAGGAGAGCTTGAAGTCACTAGTGCGCATCGTAAAAATTCCAGATGAACATTTGATAATTTCTCCTCTTCGGAGGGAGAAGCAGGTGTACGTGCAGGCAGTGTGACAGTGAGCAAGAGCACGCACAAGTGTGTCTGCACTCCAGAGCAGACTCTTCATTTATTGATGCATTTTTCATTACTTGCTCACCTCTTCTGGTGAGTTCATGTTGCTTCATTCCCACCACTTTTCTGTCCATTTCTTGATTGACAGCTGTTTTTCCCTACCATGACAGTTCTCTTTCTCTGTCTCTCTGTCTCTCTCTGCCTCTCCCTGCCCCTTTCCTTCTATCTCTCCCTTTCTCCCCTCTCTCTCTCTCCCTTCTACTCTCCCTCTCTCTCCTCCGTCTCTCTTTTCTCTCTCTTCTCCCCCCTCCTCCAAAAGATCCTCTGTCTTGAGACTTGTCGTATCAGCGTGATGTTTATTTTAATCCTCTGGCCTTTTCTGGGTTTAGTGACCACATTTAGTCTGGTACAGTTTATGTACATTCAGACACTCTGAGAAAGAAATGTGCTATTATCTTTGATAATTATTGGAGACAGGTAACAAAAGTAATGTTCATTATTCATTGGATTTTTTTTTTCTTTTTGGGTCACTCCCGGCAATGCTCAGGGGTTACTCCTGGCTCTGCACTAAGGAATTACTCCTGGCGGTGCTCGGGGGACCATATGGGACGCAGGGGATCGAACCCAGGCCGGCATAGACCGGCCGCGTGCAAAGCAAATGCCCTACCCGCTGGGCTATCGTTCCGGCCCCATATTGGATGTTTTATGGTTGGGTTTTTGGCTGTGTATGTTGTATGATCATTTTTACTCTGCAGATTTCTAATATAAAAAGTCAGTTCCTGGGGCAGGGCTGAAGTGTTGACCGTGTTTGTGTGTATCCCAGGTTCAGTGCGTCGCCCTCCAGCACTGCCAGGTAGAGGTAGCCTCAGAGGAACCCGGCGCCACTGAAGCTAAGCGTCACCACATCACGGGGTGTGGGCATTAATCTCTGTGGCCTTATCAGCAGAGTATTAACAGGAGTGGGCTCTGACGCCTCTGAGCATTGTTTAGGAGACTCCAGCCCCCAAAAAACTTCTGAGATGGTCCACTTAAAAATGTCTTGCTCTTTTATAAGGGAGGAAGTCAAAACCACACCTACCTGCCTCTGTGGGAAGGGATTATTTCATGCACTCTGGGAGGGAGGTCTTCAAGGCTGCATAGACCTCACAGCCAAAGGGGAGAATTAGAAATGTGTGCCCTCCCCTTAAAGGCCCCTCCTTCCCTGCTTTCAGCGTGGAAACCTTTCAGTTGGAACGTTTAGAGCCTTTGCCCTGATTATCCTCCCTTAAAAAGGGCCCCCCCATTACCACACCGCCACCCCCCAACCCGCCCTTCTTTGCTACCCTCCCCAGAACGATTCACCCCTTTTCCTTTTAGGCTTTGCAGCACACCCTCCTAGCTCCAGCACAGACAGGGGCTGCAGTAGTCTCCACATCCTTGTGTGGCCAAACCTTTGAGACCAGTGTGGGTGTGTAAGCCGGTCCACCTTCCTGCCAGGCCCCTCAGCTGGGCTGTGGGGTGAGGAGCTGAGGAGCAGCCACACACTGGCTGCCAGCCCCCTCCAAGCCGCGTTGCTTCTGAATGTCCTTGACTCACCTCTGGTTTTCTTGTCTCCTTCTTTTAGACCCTCAAACTGACACAAGACCTACAGAGAAAACCCTTTGCCAAATCTGCTCTCAGCAAGTGGACAGTGACACCGTTTACAGCTTAACACCTTCGTGACTCCCGCACCATTCCCTCGCCCCGCAGAGACTGTTAATGGCCTCCCCAACCCTGGGTGAAGAAGCACTTACCCCTGGAACAGAACTCTCTAAAGTATGCAAAACCTTCCATGTACGGGGTGACGAGCCAGCCGCCGGCCAGCGAAGGAGCACCACCCCAGAGCACCTCACGCGCCCTGTGTCTCTGCGCCTCCATGGCCCATGGGATATTTTTAAGTGCTGTTTCTTTGTTTGTTTGCATTTGCTTTCTGGGTTTTATACATGCATTAACTTGCAGTATTCTTCTGTTGAAATAGCCATTCTTCCTCTGCAAATCTTTTTTTTTTTTTTTTTTTTTAAGGAAAGGTGGTAACCAGTGGCCATTCTGGCTTGGGGCACCAAGCCGTGTTTGAGCCCATGGAGCTCTATAAATTTAAAACATCACGTAAGCCAGAGGGGAGGGTTTCATTTGGGGTTGGGTAGCCCAAGTCCTTGTCTAGAAACAGAATCGGAACAGTGGCACAATTGTCTGTGTACGTGCGCCCATCCAGGAAGGAGCCCTGCAGAGGGCACTTCTGGCCCAGCCGCCTCTCAACTCTGGGCCAGGTGGTTGTGCCCATGGTCTCCTATCCGAATCTTCAGTGTGGGGCTAGAAACTAGCACATTTTAAAGAAAGCAATCAACTCAGCTGTCCACTCATTGCCAAATGCCATGAAAAGCATTTAGTTTGGGGAGAAAAGGAACAGAAAGAAAAAAAAAAGTCTTGTTTTTGCTTTGCAGAAGAAAGGAACTTCCCGGGGAAGGCTCCCTGCTGTGAGATGCCTGTGCAGAACTGAGGGGCTGCCACAGGTAGCTGTGCCTCCCTGGTCCCCTAACTCCAGCCCTGGTTGTTGTTTCCTGCCTGGCTGTGTGGGATTCGCTGTCAGGAGGCAGATGAAAGCTCAGACGTGGTGACCCTTCATGGCCCGCCATGGAAGGACCAGGGAGGGCAGTTTTGTTTCACTTTTCCTGCTTCTTTGAATTTCATTTTGTTTTTCCAAAAGTTATGGTGCTGTCTAGGTGCTTTTCTGTTTAACCTGGAAGCGTGAGATTAGTCTCCCCCCCCTTTTGGCAGACAGTGTAGTCGGGGACCTGCAGTACCTGCAGGACGGGCACAGCCACACTCGGTTATCAGCACAGCGTATGCAAACTTCTCCGAAGTGATCGATGAAGACCTTTTTTTTTCTTTGCATAAATAAAAAGCATTAGGCAGATAAATGTATAAATATATTTTATCGTGTACAGTACAAAACGGACCCTTCTGCATGGGCGTTAGGAACCTTGCCAGCGTCCCAACCCCACGCTCCCTGCATGAGCCTTCGCTGACACCACAGTGGGCACTGACTCCCTTCCACCCACCAACAGGGGACGCGCCCACCAGCGGCACCCCGCCACCTGCCACCCAGGCCCCTCGTGCACACCTGCTTTCCGATCCTTCTGGGCCGCGGTGGATGGCCGTCACAGCTCCCAGCATAGTGGAAGTTCATTCAGTATCACCCTGCGTCTCACAGCCGGGCCGTGCTGTTAGTGTGACAGCCCCGTGGACTCCACCTCGCCTTTCACCGACCGTAAATCCTTGTGCAATTGTGGTTATGGTAGACCTGTAGCCTATCGCCTTTTCCAAACAGCTACAAGTTTATAATCTTCATTTTTAAGATGTGTATGATTTTTACAGGATATAGCCTATTCACACGGTGTGCTTGTCAGCCAGTCAAGGTCGTGCTTACTGTCCCCTTTATCATTATTCAAGGGGCCTCCTTGATCCCTCCATGACCCCAACCCTCACAGCTGCCTCTTGGGGCTCCCCAGGTCTGCTGACCTGGGAGGTGGGCAGTTGCTGCTCAGAGACCGCAGCAGGGACTGGGGGTGGGAGGTGGGGCGAACCAGCACAGTGGACTTCAGTGCAGAGAATCACAGTACATCTCTTCAGAGCACAGGTACACGGGCAGACTGAGTTGCTCCTGGCCTTGGCACTGTTTTAGATCTAGCAAGTTCCTTTGGGAGTAAGAAAGGGGACCCTCTAACGTGCTTCCACTTTGAAATGTGGGGTTCCTTTCAGAAGTCTTGTTGACTCCCCACCCCATCCCCAGCGTGTGTGAGATTTCAGGTAGACTATGTCACAGACTGTTCTAGAGCCAGAACTTAACCTAAGGCAGCTGAGGGAGGGACAGAGGGGCTGAGTGATAGCAAAGTCAAGTCTAAGCATCCGCCCAGAAGGGTCAGCCAGAAACAGAACAGTCTGCCTGGAGCCCTACTACCCCCTCGCAGCACTCAGCCCCCATCTAGGGACAGGCTCCTTTGGATTAAGTGAGGACCTGCTGTGCCCCTCAGCACCCCTTGTCTGTGACCGAGCTCCCTGGGTGGGAGGCGGTGTCTGCTCTCCTGGGCCCCGTGGAGCATCTTTGCTGTGCCTCGAAGCCCCCAGGGACTGGTGGCTGGAATGTTTGCAATACCTAAGGACTGGCCCAGGCTACCCTCTGGCTTCTAAAGAAGCTGTTCTCTCGACTCCATCCTCTGCCCCCTTCTGATAAAAAATTAGAAAGAAGGGCCACTAATGTTGAAAATATGCCGTGTGCTCTAGGTCTCTGCGCTTCCCTTCCGGTTCCAGAACTGAGTACCTTTTACCAAAGTTAGCAAAGAGCTTTATCACAAGCCCTCACTGGCCTGGTGCGGGACCCACAGCCTAGACCAGCAGACCCGTCAACTGTGAATGCCCCCGAAGTCTGCGTCCTCATCGACTGTGTTGCCAGGACTCCTGGTTCCCAAAAACATTGGAAGTGTGGCTCTGCCAGGCAGGCGTGAGCACAGGGACACTGGTGTGCATGACCCCTGTCCACCCTGACTCGGTGCTTAGCTCCGGTCAGCTCAGGCTAGGGGTCCTCTCAGGTGAGGTCCATGCCTGTCCAGAATCGGAAGGGCACACAGACTCTGTCTCTGCCCGATGAGTGCCCCCCACACAGAAAGGGACTTGCTTCTCTGGAAAAAACCCTCCAGGGGCAGCAGGCAGCCATCCAGGCTAGGTCACGTGCTGTTTCAAGCAGGTGAGGGGACTCCAGCTGTCACCCCTTCCTCTGAGAGTAGAAACCAAACCTGACAGTTCTCAGCTCTGAGCTCCTTTTCCTGCTGTCTTTGGGGAACAGTGGGTGATTAGGCATACCTTTTAAAAAATTATTCTTTAAAAAAGTAATTTTTTTGGTAGACATACAATCACTGGCAAAGAGGAACAAAAAAGCTTGCCTCTCTGGCGGTTGGGGCAGAGAGACCCACAAGGAAAAGTAAAATCCTTGTTAAAATGATGTCCGAGAACAGGTTGGTAAAGCAGACGCCCTGGGCACAGGACCGCTTGGGTTTATATTTGATCCGAATCTTTAATGGGCAACTTTTTAATGCAGTTTGAGTGAATGAAATAGTTTCCTCTTGTTTAGTTTTAGTTTTCTGTATTTTTTTTCTCGATGAGTGATTGATCACAAAGCTTCTGTTACACTCCAGAAATATTTACATGGCTGCTTAAAAAAAAAATGTGTGACTGGTCACCTATTTCTCTAAAATTTCTCATTGCTTGGCAATGAGAAATTGCCAGTCTATGTCATTTACTTGTTCTATCTAGCACAGGATGTACACAGAAAATAGAAACAAATGTGAAAGAGTAACTAGAAAAAAATAGTTGATATTAAAAAACGTTTCTTTTGTGCACTTTGGCTTCACATGTTCAACTTTTTTTTAAGAGAAAAGGTTGCATGTATGGAAAAAAGCCGTCTACAGTATCTGTAAAACTGATTTCAATTTCTTGCTCACACCCCTTCAGACTAGAATTGACATGGTGCATGGCCATATTCAAACACCAGAGAGGCAAGCACTTAATCTGTTGATTGAAGCACCCCATCTTTTCCTGCCAAGTGAACACTATCATCCCACATTCTTACTGAGGTTTTTGTCTGACCATTTGAGTTGCCATGAATTAACTCTTCCGCCTTTTTTTCTCTCCAGATTCAAAACCAGTTTGAGTTGGGCATCTCCCCTCTTTCCAAATGATCTAGAGATGCCGCCCTTCCTTTCCTTGGTGTGTGTAGATAACTGCCTTGTGTATGCCATTTAAAACCGTAATCTAGTTTGTAAAAGAAATGGTGACGCATGTAAATAAAGCATCAATGACACTCTATCTTACTCCCTGAAGCATTTATTCTTTCCTTTGGTTTGTTACTGGGCATGGAATAGCTGGGTTCATCTCAAGGTCACATCCTGTGGGCTCGCCTCACAGGTGGGAAGGACGCTAAGCTGGGAACTCGGGATGGATCTAGAGAATGTTGTCTCTGGTCCCCTTTCCCTCTGCTAGACAGTGGAATATAAGCATCATTTGTGGGGTTGATCATCAGCTTTTGCGTTCACTGGGTCACGGTGCACTGGAGCTTTCTGCTAGAGCGGTGGCATTTAGATCACTCTTCACGGGGCCAGAGTGATTGCACACCCAGAGGGCATTTGCCTTGCATGCTGCCAACCTGGGTTCAATCCCCGGCACCCCATATGCTGCCCCCCAAACACTGCCAGGAGTAATTCCTGAGTGCAGAGCCAGGAGTAACCCCAGCATCAGAGCATCGTCGGGTGTGACCGAAAAAAGCCAAAAAAAGAAAAAGTGCCAGAAAAACCTTGAGTGCCAGGTTTGGATGTAAGGACTCAAGTGAGCCCAAGAGGGAAACTTCACCTCCTGCATATTGAGTCAATATTTCAGGCTCTTGGGATTAGCAGCATAATTGCTCACACACTTTGTGTTCAGAATCTCAAGTTGTCTCAGTTAAGATTTAGAATCTCCAGAGGTCCCACCCTATTGTGAAACTATTCCTAGTACCCCCAGTTATGTTTTTTCAATAGACATGTTATAGAAAAATTATTCAGGTTGAAAATCTTAGAGAGGCCCTGAGGCCCCTATGCACCACTTGAGATACTAGATTAAAAGAGGGTCTTGTGGATAGTGCCATGGTCTAAAAATGTCTCCCTCACAGTCATGACACTGAGTCCGGCTTATGGTGCCACTCACGTGCTCCGACACAGCCAGGGATGTGCCAGCACTGCGGCTACAGTGAGGGCTGTGAGGGGGCCGGATGAGCATGTGTGAGCTCCACAGCCATCCCCTGTAAGGACTCCACCAGGATGTGTGCAAGCTCCTAAACCTGTGACCCTGCGCCAGCAAGCACCACACCAAGTGTGTGCAACCCTGGTCACCACAACAAGAGTGTCACAGCCAAGGGAAGGGGAGATGGGGGGGATGGAAAAAGATCAGTGTTAACCGGTGTTCCTGGAGATGGAGCTGGGGTCCCCATTCCCCTCTCTGACCCATCCCAGAGACCTGGTGACCACACACTGCCTCAGGGCTCTCAGCCATGATGCAGACTCAGACTGGGGGTGGGGGGGGGTTGCCATCCAGCTCTCCCCTAGCTCAGCTGACCAAGAGGCTCCCAGGAGGCAAGATGGGTTTTGGGAGTGGGCCCATTACCTCTTAGGGCCTCGAAAGCAGCTGGATGAGACTCACCATAATAGCCGCCATTTTCGTGGTCCCAACCCAGTACATCAAACTAGTGGAACCAATCATGTTCTAGAATATATTACAACCTGCAGTGTGTAAGAAAGGGAAGTGAGAAGGAGAGAGAGAAAGATAAAAGAACCTGCCATGGAGGCAGGCTGGGGGAAGGGGAGGAAGGTGGGGACATTGGTGATGGGAGATGGGCAGGGGTGGAGGGATGGGTGTTGGAACACTGTAGAACCAAAATTCAAACATGAACATCTTGTAATTGTATATCTAACGGTGGTATAATAAAATATTTTTTTAAAAAAAAGATCAGTGTTAAGATCTGAAAGAATGTGGGCCAGAGATAGTTCAGATGATGCAGTCAAGTCTGATTTGGTCCCTGGCACCACATACAGTCCCCTGAGAACCACCATGAGTGACCCCTGAGCAGAGTCAAGAGTAAGCTCTGAGCACCACCAGAAGAAGAAAAGAGAAAGAAAAAGGGGGTTGGGGGAAGGAGCGCAATGTGTAGTTCTGCCTAGCATCAGTCACAGGTATTTTTGCCTACCTGAGGTTCTACCAGAGACGCCTCTGGGTCCTGCTTTCACCCGTGCCCACATCACCTACTGTGTTGCTCATCAGCTTTGCTTGTCCCGCGGAGGGGTGGGCTACAGGGGTCGGACGGCAACTATAAGACCTGTGAGCCTGCCTTCTTGAGTGTCCTGACTGCCGGTCAGGCTGGCATGGAGAGCCAGAGGAACTAGAGCGGAAAGACAGAAATGGGTCAGGCTTTCTTGTCCAAGGAAAGAATCTTCAGGAGGCAGGAGAGGTGAGAACACAGGCAGGCAATAGTGCAGAGTGGGCTTGTTGGGGGGGCTGAAAGAGCGGCTGTTACAGGCAAGAAGCCGGGTGGCGAAAGCAGGCTGCCGGACATTCAGACCAGGTGCTGTAGGTACGGTGCTGCTGGGGCGTGGGCAGCCTGCAGGGACCCTGGACCATGTGCGACTGCCAACACTGCGGGAGGTGGGTCCCAGCTGAAGGAGGTTGAGGAAATGGGAATTCAGGGTTATTCCAGAAATGTTTTCCCCACAGAAAATGACCACCCAAAGGACACTGGCCTCAGTTCTGTCCCAGCCACATGCGCACAGGCAGCCCTCAAGGGCCCAGGTCACAGCTCCGCACCTCTGGCCCTTTCCAGCCAAGCCTTGGGTCGGAGTCTGGGTAGTCAGCCCTTCACCTTGCATACGGTTCTGCTTTGCCCATATGGGAATGTGTTACTTATATAAAGTAAACTAGAGAGCTGAGGGGAAAAGCTTTGGAGACTTCCTTCTCTGCTGAAACAAAGGGAGTAAGAAAGTGCTGTGGCTTAGATCTGGAGAGGATGGCACTCAGGTCTGTGGGAACATTGCCGGTGAATAGTGTTCTTGTAAAATATGCCTTCAATTCAGGATTTCCATAATCTATTTGCATCTTGATTATCATAGGAAGCACCTCATCAAAACAAAGGAGTAAGCGTCTATTAAGGCATAATGAGAGCAGTTTATATACTTGGAAAATGCTCTTTCCGATGCAGTCTTACAAGTCCAATTATCTATTGCTCTGACATTAGCAACATATGTTGATATAAGAAAAAGCAGAAGCAGAGTAGAAACAGTTTGTTACAGTGTCAACTCTGGCTGAAGAGAGAGGTGCTGAAATCTCAAATGCAAAAATTGAAGTATCGCCTGTATCCTGGACACTTCAAATCTCAAGACCAATCTCTGACGCCCCCTGTGGCACTGTACTTTAGCTTGAACTGCATCCCAGTGACATCCTCCAAATTCAACATCGAGGACATCGCAGCACCCTTTGCAAAGCTCCAGCTGACAGAACCGCAAGAAAATGGCCTGCTAGGGAGAGCTCCACGGGCTGAGTGCACCTTTGCATGTAGGAGCTCCAACCTCCATCCCTGATACGACATGGTTTCCCATGGTAATGCATGTGCATATCGAATATGCCAAAAACTGTAACAATAATGGACCTCATTCCCAACGAATGGAGACGTTACTGGAACTCACTCGAGCAATCGATGAACAACGGGAAGACAAGTGATACAAGTGTTACAATGCATGTGCATGATTTCAGAAGTTAGAAAGCGTATAGGTACACACTGGGAATGTGTTTGCCCACCTGTGATCTCCTCTGCCTCCTTCCTTCCCAGCTCAGAGTTTCTGCAGAATTTCTGCATGCACAAGCAACCAAACCAGTTTCTATTCCTCACCTTTTATGACACAAAGTCTACTTACATACTGTCCAATACCCTCACTTTTGTTGATTTTCTCACAAATCAACAATTTGTATAGTTTCGTAATATCTAATCACATTACCATAACCGTCTGCCCTTAGCCCTTCTCTCATTGAAGCAGGCACTGGATCATTTCTAAGTGTTTGGATTATTCTCTACGCTGGGGTGGTGGTCTTAAAAGCAAGATCTTCCCTTCTACGCATGCCATTAGTACCCATGCCTGGGGTCACTGGACCAATCTGTCTAATAAATATACTCGCTCATACCTTTGATGGGCTATTGGCCCTCAGGGTGCCAGTTCACATCACTACCCGATATATAGGGAGCCCCTATTTTCTCACAACTGCTGTTTTTGTATGTGTGCAGGGGGTAGGTTTGGGGGTCCACACTTGGTGCTCAGGTCTTACTCCTGGTGTTGCTTGGGGCATCCTATGCAGTTTCAGGCATAAATCGGGTCAGCTGAATACAAGGCAAGTACCTGAATCCCTTCTCTGTCTTTCAGCCTCTTTAGTATTCTGAAAATTTAATTGCAAATCTGCTTCTTCCACTCTCTGCCTGTCTCTAAAGGAGTAGAGAGCTGGTTGAGGTGGGACTCAAGGCCCGGTGCTGTGAGGAGAGGGAATAAAAAAGGAGCTCTGTGCTGGTACTGGAGTCTGCCAACCTGTCCATCCGGTCTGGCCACCAGCTCCACCCCTCACGCCACCAGCCTGGACCGCCCAGCCTCGGGTCAGCAGCGTGCCCTCACAGCTGCGCCCCTCACCTCAGAATTCCAGAAGGAGCTGTCACCCCAAGGAAACAAGTCTGGTCTCTTTGGCACTAAACCACACACCTAGACCTATTCATAGCCAGATTGCACAAGCAGCTGGAGGCCAGCGGGCAGGCAGGGAGGGGAGCCAAGCCTGACCTGCAAGGGCCCAGGGCAAATCTTGCTTTCTGAGTAGCCCAGAGGGGGTGCCTGGGGGGTGCATTCAAGAGTCTGATTTGACTTCTTCCAAGTGGGGGAATTTATGTGTATACAGGAAAAGTTCTCTCACCCTCCCACCTTGCAGCTGACGTGGGCTGAAGAGAGCAGAGCCAGGAGTTTCCAAAGAAGATCTTTGATGTCTCTGGGGAGAACTTTGGCAGAGGGAACAGAACCTGGGGTTGATTGGAACCCAGCCCGGCCTTTCCCTAGATGAAGGAGGATGGACATTTCGGGCTCAGCTTCTTATCCATGAAATGGGAACACTTGCTGTGCTACAGTTCTGAGGATCAACTGAGTGGGCGCCCAGAAAGGGTCTCATGACCATGCACTGCCCACTATAGCCCCCTAGCCCATGTACAACCATTGCTTCAGGAAGGTCCCTTCTCTCTTCTTCCTCGCCTGCTGGCTGACCAGCAGGAAGGAGGGAAGCATTATCGTATAAAAACATAAAACCAGACGTGACGTACGAACAAGCCCCAGCCGTATAATTAGATTGTATAGTGGTTAAAGCTAAAAGGCAACCCATTTGTAAGGTTTTTCTCCTCTCCCTCTCTTTGATGTTCTTTGGGATCTGTGGGCAGTGGCTGCATTCCCTGACCCTGTCCTCCTGCTGTGGGCCACAGAACAATGGTCCCTCTCATGGGCAACTCAAACACCATGGCCAGAGAGCATTGGAAGTGTCACTTTTCAGTGCTAGACAGGAGAGAGAGAGTGCTTAGGGGTACACACATAGTAACCCGAGTTAGAGGCCCAACACTACTGTAATCCCCTAAATCCTGCCAAGAGTGAGCCCTGAGCATAGAGTCAAGAGTATACCCTGACCACAGCTAGGTGTGTGCCCAACACCTAGCTGTGTTGGGGCCATACCAAACACCCTTCCACAAATTATATAACAACAACAATAATAATAAAGGCTGAAAAAACCAGCCCTGTGTGAGGGTATGGTCACTAGTTGTGAGGCCCTGGTAGAAGTGAGGGTGTAGGCGTATGGGTGTAACAGAGGCATGTAACCTGGATGTGGCCTGGTCCTCACTAACTTTAGGTCTCCGTCTGTTTCTGGGCTTTATACTAAAACTCCCTGTAGGACCTTTATGAGGAATAGAATTTTTTTACTTTATGAGGAGTAGAGGTGGGTAAGGCTTCTTACCCACCCTGTTATTCAGCAACTCTTTATCAAAACCTGCAATACACCAGCACTATGTCAGAGTTAGTGCTAAATACAGACTTTCACAAGAAGGGAAGGGCCTGGAGATAACACAGCAGTCGTTGTGTTACCTGCATAGTTAGTGTGTTACCTGCCGATGGTAGTACAACAGGTAACATACTTGCCTTCCATGCAGCAGACCCTTGTTTACTCCTTGGTCCCCCGAGGACAACCAAGAGTCACTCTTGAACACAGAGCCAGGGATTAGCACCATTGGGTGTGACCTAAACCATGCCCCCCCACCCCGCTACCCCAAGAAAGGGGGGAACATGGGGCGCGGAGCGATAGCCCAGCGGTAAGGCGTGTTGCCTTTCACGTGGCCGGCTCATGCCGGCCCGGGTTCGATCCCGGCATCCCATATGGTCCCCCGCACCGCCAGGAGTAATTCCTGAGTGCAGAGCCAGGAGTAACCCCTGAGGCATTGGGTGTGACCCAAAAAGCAAAAAAAAAAAGAAGGGAGAACATGGGTGATTGGTTCTTCCCATGTAGCTTCAGGTTAAGTTGCCTAAGTCCCTGCACTTCTATTTTCTCATTAGTCAAATGACCCTAGAAACCCTCCCCTCACTGTGCTCTGGGAGGATCATAGGTGATGGGGTCTGGTGGATTCAGAAACATAGTTTGCCCTCATTGAATGTCTCCAAAGGTTCTTGGAAATGGCAACCTGAAGCAAAGCGAGTTCTCTAATAAGGTCATTGTGTTTTCTATCCACTGGCATTTCTTTCTCCTAGTCAACTTTATGACTAAAACTACTTGGCAGAAGGCAGGAGGCAAGGACAGGGCTAAGGTGTTTGTCTTACACATAGCCGACCTAGGTTCGATCCTTGGCACCATATATGGCCCCACCCAACGCACTGCCAGGAGTGACACTGAGACAGGAATAGTCCCATGGGGTGTGGCTCAACAAACCCTGTCCCACCCCAAAAAAAACACTTTGAAGTGAAATGACAGTATTTGTGGACCAGCTGTAGCTGGTATAGCGGAGCTGATAAGCAGCTCTATTAGTATGTTGGGTTGCTCCATGAATCATAGATCAAAGTTTTGTAATCAGATTTATAAAACTAGCCATAATGCCCTATCCAAGCACAAAAAAAAAGAGCATGGTTTTCAAAATGTGGCTCTTGGAACTGGGTCTCTCCAGATTCCCGGCAGCCATTCCAGCAGTACTGAACTGGGGCTGGAAGCAGAGCCTTTTCCATCACCGGTCTTCCCTGGTTCTAAGATTCGCTCGAGTCTGGTCATCTCTTGGAATAAGACATAAATGTATGTCCCGCTCAGAGGCCACCCTGAAAATATCCTGAACCCCAGTTCCTAGAACTGGGAATGGTCCAGTAAAGACAGAAAGAGGATTCGGGTTGCCAGTTAATGGAACCAGGGGAGTCTCCGTCACCACAGAGGGCTGAGCAGGGCCACACCTGGGCAGTATCTGATTCTTTCTGGCTTTGGAGACAAGATGGGCCACATGGGTGGGGGTGCTAGTGTATGAAATAAAGAAAAGGTGAGAAAACAGTCTCACATTCCCTCAGAAGCATCCCAGCCTTGATTCTATCTCCCAGAGACTCGTTCTAGGCTTCTCTGCTCCAGAATCTCACCATAAGAGGTGGGAAGTGGGGGAGGAGGGCGGTCACCTCACATTACCAGACTCTCATGATAACAGGTATGGGGCGCCTCATGCTCCCAGAGTCTTGTGATAACAGGCATTGGGCACCGCATGGTCCCAGGTTTTTGGCAGTTTGTGACATACAGCAGCGACCAGAAGTGGCATGCTGGGCGCAGATGGCCCCCTCCCAGGCTCTGTTCTCATGGCCTCTGACCCCATCAGCCACTTGTTCATTCTAATGACATTCTGGGTGAGCAGGTCAGCTGTGGAGCAAAACACAGTCCTTGGGGCTCACAGAATCTGGGGGCCTGCCCCAAAGCAGATCTAACTCTAAAGGGTTGAAGCCCCTAAATATGGTCCCGCTGAAGGTTCTCCTCAAAATCCTGAGGCAGGAGCCCCACCCCCACCCCAGAGAAGGCCTCCTCTCCACACACATGTTCCCAGGGTTCACAGCCAAGTGAGATTCCCAAGATGCCAGCTCCCCAGTGCCCCCGAACCTCACTTCTCTAGTGCCCATTCTCCTCTACTCCCCACCTGCCACCTTCCCAGTCCCAGCCCTCTGTGATGCAGGGACACAGGCAACATGCATTTCCTCTTTATTTTCTTATAAACATTTCCAAAATGTAGACTATTGGAAGGAATGGCGACACATACCCAGATTCAACAATTTGTTTACTGTTTTCTTGGGGGTTCACCTTGATTCTGGATCAACCAGGGTGGTTGGTTCTGTGCAAGGGCTAGAAGATGTGGTGCTGTTGAGGGTCTTTGGGTTGAGGGAAATCTGGGGATCACCAGTGATACTGGGGACCCCAGGGGCCATACCTGGCAGTGTTTGGGGGCTTGAGGGCTGTACTCAGCAAGATCTGAGGAACCATATGATGCTCGGGATTGATCCTGATGATTACATAACCAGGCATGTGTCCTAATTGCTCTACTATCTCCTAGCTCCTCTATAATTTTGTTTTGCTTTGGGGCCACATATGGAGTTCTGGGGGTGGGGGTAGAGGGTTACTCCACTTGGTGCTCAGAGACTATACAGTGTCAGGATTAGAACCCAGCCATCTCATGTTCAGAACATGCACTTGACCATCAAGTTCTCTGACCCAATTCATTGATTCTTCATAATATCATCTTTAAATGCCCTCTTGCATATAGACATAGGTATATAGGTAGCATTTGTAGCTGCCAAATCTTTTTTAAAGTTTAGCTATAAAATCACTTCTCACCTCCGAATAACTGAGCTGCATCTTTTGACACTCCTAGTATCCCTGAGAGCAAGCAAAGTGAGGATAATATCAGCCCCATTGTGCATTTGAACAGTGGAAGGGAGGGGCCAGAGAGAGAGAGTACACAGGTAGAGCACTTGTCTTGCACACAGCCAATGTAGCATCAATTTCCAGCACTCCCATGTGATCTCCTGACCCTACCAGGAGTGATCTCTGAGGCAGAAGCAGGAGTAAGCACTGAGCACTGCCCATGTGGCCTCCCAAAAAAAAAAAAAAAACAATGAAAAAGAATTTGAAGGGAAAAATTTGTGCTCCTAAAAAAATGAAATTACTTGCACAGAATGAGGATAAAAGAAAGCCCTCACGGGGCCGGAGAGATAGCCCAGCGGGTAGGGCGTCTGCCGACCCATGCCGCCCGGGTTCGATCCCCGGCATCCCATATGGTCCCCCGAGCATCGCCAGGAGTGATTCCTGAGTGCAGAGCCAGGAGAAACCCCTGAGCATTGCCAGGTGTGACCCCCCCAAAAAAAGCCTTCACCCATGCTCAGTGCTGGACCCGGAGCTCTGTACCTAGGTTCACAGCTCTCTCTCTGTAAAGTTTTGAGCTCAGAATTATGTCATTCCCATGGACATATATGTGATTTTCTTTCTGTACAAAAACTCCAAGAGACAAAATATCATATCCCGTAAGATCAAAGCTACCACTTCCCAGGAGGTTGGGTAAATGCCAGGAGGCCAGGTTGCGGAAAAGATGCTGAAGATGAGCCCAGAGGCACAGATCATTACAGCTGAGAAGCCTGTGGCCTTTGGGGATGCAGGTAAGTCCTCAGCATATCTTTAGTGTATCCCTGACTGCCCTCCCACCTCTCACTGCTACCAAGCAGGGAACAAGCAAATTGTCCCTATTTTACTGGCCTGAAAGGGCCTGCTCAAGAATAGATGTTAATTCCCAGGAGATAGCTCAAAAGTCTCAAGAATATGCAATGAAAGTCCAGTTTCAATCCCCATCACCACACGGTCCCTGAGTACCACTAGGCGTGGCCCAGCTTCTCCCACCACCCCAAGATGTTAAAATTCCCACTTCATGTTTTGTTTTGGTTTGGGGGCCGCACTCCTGGTCTTGTGCTCAGTACAGTGAACTAGATGAAACCCATGTTTCATTCAGTATTTCTAAAGCATGTGTCTATACAGGAAATTCCTATTCTCTTCCCCAAGGCAGTGATGATTACCTGGGGAGGGTGTTAAGAATTTAAGGAGTTGGCCCAAGATTAGCAGTTTGTAGCTTTTTACACCCAGGCAGTGCCCTGCAGGCTGGTCATCTCGAACCACTGTCCTAGGCGAGCTGAGTCCTTGGAGGGAGGAAACCACAGTCCAAGTTATAAACTAGCCTTTCAGGTTATTTTGGTATAGGTGGGTGGTTAACAGTCCTGTGGGAGGAGGCCCACAATTAAGCCTTTCTTCGTTATTTGGGAATTTGGGCCAGAGAGATAGGGCAGAAAGGTGTTGCCTAACATGTGTCTGGTTCAGTTCCTGGTACTGTGTACGGTCACTGGGAGTGAGCCCTGAGCACTTCCAGCAGCACCCCCCCCCCCTCCCCCACCCACTTTTGCTGCACTGCCATATTTTTGAGCAATAGCATTATTCCTAAAAAGGCCATGTGCCTAACCTTAACCTGAATGGGTCCGCTTAGTGGGCGCAGCGTTGCTGGAAGGATGCTCAAGTAGACTTCACACGGGAGCCATGAGGCTTTTAGTAGTATGTTGAAACTGCTGCCCTGCCAAGTGCAGCCAAGACAAATCACGATATAGGGGGCATTTTGTGTGGACCGCACTATTTCACACACCCTGTCACGCTCCTCCATGCTACACAAGATCATGCTAGGCTATGCCTTCAAAATTGCCTGCTAAATACTATATGTTCTTGTATACTTGTAAAAATGTTTGAGGGGTTTATTTTTAATATGTAGAAATTTGTTTTAGGGGCCAGAGAGAGAGCTCAATGGGTTTAGTCCATTCTGGCATGCAGAGGCCCAAGTTTGATCCCCTTGACATTGCTTAGTCTGAGTTCTAGGAGTAACCTCTGAACCTGAGCCACGTGTAGCTCCTGAGCACTGCCGAGTGTCACCCCCAAAACAAAGCAAAAGGGAAAAAAAGTAAACATTAAAAATGTTACATATAATGCCCAAAGGTAAAGAGAGAGAGGAGGGAGTGTGCACACACGAGAGAGGGGGTGAGTGGAGGGGGGCAGAGAGAGAAATGCCTGCCACAGAGGTGGGGCTAGGGGAATGGCAGGAGGGAAACTGGGGACATTAGTGGTGGTAAATAGACACTGTTGAAGGGATGGGTGTTGGAACATTGTGTGAATGAAACCTAAGCACAAGCAGCTTTTAACTGTGTATTTCATGGTGATTTAATTAATTAAAATAATTTTTAAAATGTTACATAAAGTAAAAATTTTAAATGCTTGAACTCTTCTAACCACCATAGGTAGAATCAAAAGATAAGAACAGCTTTGTTACTCTGCA
The DNA here is from genome assembly GCA_021461705.1 of Cryptotis parvus. Lineage (NCBI taxonomy): Eukaryota > Metazoa > Chordata > Mammalia > Eulipotyphla > Soricidae > Cryptotis > Cryptotis parvus. Next base: position 4,344 of record JAJIBD010039324.1, on the reverse strand, counting down.
CCCCCTCAGAAACTTCCTATGTGCTACCCCTGTTTGGAGAGAAATCCTTCCCAAGTCCTTAGCCCTGATAAGTTTCATTCCTGTCATTTTTCCTTTCCAAAATGCCATACAAGGACTGGAGAGACAGTAGAGTGGGTAGATTGCTTGTGCACAGCCAAGGTTGATCCTCGGCACCATATATGGTCTCCTTGAGCACTGTCAAGGAGTGATCCCTTGAACCTGAGCCAGGAGTAAGCCCTGAGTACATCCAGGTGTGGCCTATAAATCAAAGTAACAAAAACAACAGCAGAGATGCCACACAAATGGAATGGTACTAGACAGACCCCGGCCGCTTTACTATCTGGTCTCACTTAGTGCAAAGCATTTTTCTTCAGACTAATATTCCACTGTGACTCCTTGTGATTGGTTGCCCAAGTCTCAGCTGAAGAACACTAGGGTTGTTCCTGGACTTGGGTAACAAACTCAATGATCTAAATTTAATGAACATGAACAGATTCTTTTCCATGGAGAGAACAAGTCTTGCACTATGCTAGTGTGAAGGTAGGTGCTGGTGATGGGCTGGAGAAAGTGGAAATTTGGCTCCTGCCCATGGTTCAGAGAGGGACACACGCTTGCCATTCTAGTAAACATTCCCCTTTTCCAGAAATCATGAGCAATAACAGGACCTTCCATGGGACCCCAGAGCCTGTTTCTCACTAACGAAATGAAACATATTTGGGGCCAGAAAGATAGTAACAGCAGGTAGGGCATTTGCCTTGCATGTGGACAACCTGGGATAGATCCCCCAGCACCCCGTTTAGCCCCTGAGCCCATTCCTGAGCACAGAGCCCAGAGTAAGCCCCTGAACACTGCTGGGTGTGTGTCCCCTCCCCCAAATGAAACATAACCAGCCCCTCAATCTCATTGAAGCTGTTTGGATGGGTTTCTTGTTTGAGGATGTTGTGGCAACAAGGCAGGCCCTGAACGGTACCACCTCTAGTTTACTGTGATGCTTTTCCCCAACTATTTGCTTTTCCAACAGATCCAAGATAGATGGAAGAGAAAGGAGGATGTTCTTCACTGGTGCTATTTTGAAGGCAAACATAGTGGAGCTTGAAGAAACCAAGACATCTCAAGTCGGGGTGGGGGAACCTGATTCTTTTCTCAACCCAGAGCTCTTAATGTAGGCAGACAGATAGATAGGGAAGGGCTCTATGGCAATGGGATTACTGGGAAGTAATAAAGCCATTAATCCTAAGGCTATCTGGACCCACCTTGTGGATACAGGAAGCAAGACCTGAGACAATCTTTTCCAGTAGCAGATCCTGCAGTGACTGGGCAACGACACACACACACACACACACACACACACACACACACACACACACACACACGTCCTATAGAAAAGTCCTGAAGAAAATTTCTCGAGAACTCCCAATTCCTTCTTTTAATCTGATTAACTCCTCGTGGCTCAACCCGCAAAAAGATTCTAGACCATTCCAGGCCAAGGCGACCTGAAGAATTTGTTCATTCTTCAAAGAAGTCCAGTCTTCAAAGTTTTCCAGAGGCAAGAAAATAAAATGGTGGCAGCGGAGCAGCAAGCACAGGAGCCGGGCAGAGGGACGGCAGCTCTCAGCACTCTGAACAGCCAGTGGGGCCACAAATTTCTGCATGAGTTATCGGGGTGCCCCATGGATATTTTTTGTGTTTTATTTTTTTTAAAATTTTTATTTTTACAATTACAAAGATATACAATTAAAAAAGTTCATATTTGGGTTTTGGCCATACAGTGTTCCAGCACCCATCCCGCCACCACAGTGCCCATCTCCCACCTCACTCAACGCCCCCCGGTTCCTCCCCCCCTCCCCAGCCCTCCTCCATGGCAGGTTCTTTATTTCTTTTCCCTTTCTCTCTTTCTCTCTTTCCTTCCCTCCAGACTATGGATTACAGAACATACATTAAAGGGTTGTCATGTGTATCCTTTTGCCTGTATTTAATGCTCAGTTCTAGGTTGGCGTTAGTACCCTCGACAATTGTTAGCACACTGTTCCATTTTCTGTCTTACCTAACCTCTTGACTCCCACACGCTTGTGGTAATTTCCACCTTTGACAAGACCACCTGATATATGTTTTACTTGACCTTGGATACTGGTATCATAATATGTACATATATATTTATGTTATGCAAATAAATGCAGTCATTCTGTATCTGTCTCTTTCCTTCTGGCTAATTTCGCTCAACATAATCTTCTCCATGTCCATCCATTTACAGGCAAATTTTATAACTTCATTTTTCCTAACAGCTGCATAGTATTCCATTGTGTAGATGTACTAAAGCTTCTTTATCCAGTCATCGATTTTCGGCACTCTGGTTGCTTCCAGATTCTGGCTATTGTGAATAATGCTGCTATGAACATAAAAGTAGGGATGGTGTTTCCGCTGCGTATTTTTGGTTTCCCAGAGTAGATTCCCAGGAGTGGTATGGCTGGGCCAAATGGGAGTTCAATTTCTAGTCTTTGGAGGAATATCCATATTGTTTTCCAGAAAGGCTGCACCAGCCGGCATTCCCACCAACAAGCCCTATGGATATTTTGGCTCAGGAGAGTGCCATTAACTGGCCGGTCACCCGCCGCGGATCACCTGTCCAGAGTGGGACACATGAGGAGAGCAGCAGATGACCAGCAGCTGGCGGAGTTTCCACAGCTTTCAATGCTATGGGTCGTGGCAAAGTTTTAACATGCCTGAATGGGGCTCTGGGGCTCAACTCCGCACTCACTGCAGAGCCTAGGTGTTGAGGTACTGGAGTTGAGGAGGGGCTCTGGCCCCCTTACGCCCTGGTGATTTACTGCTGGTGGAGTGGCCTGGTCACCATTTCCTCCTCGACCAGTATGCCACCCTAGCATACCATGGAGGTAAACCTCCCTGAGTGTCAGCTGTCTGAGACTGCGTATGGGGCATGTACCCTCCAGGTTCCGCTGGACTGGTGGCTCCAGCCCAGCCAGAGTGCCCAAGCTACAAAGGCAGCAGCCTTGGCTCCAGTCCTGGTCCCTGTCGAGGCTGAGGTGGCTGTCATACTGGGATCATCACTACTGGGGCCCAGGGCGTGGGCCACCAGCAGGTCAACCTGAACCCACAGGGGTGAGTGTACCAGTAGTCTGAGGATGCCCCCTCAGGCTTCCTGGATACCCTCAAAATCTGTTGGAGTCAGTACCTCTGGCCAGACTCCAACAACTCATGACCAAGTTTCCCACGCAATTAAACAGCCAAAAGTTAGATATGGAATCCACGCCCACAAACCACCTCTGGCTCAGCCATAAGCTCACTTACCAGCCATGCTTCAGAGACCCATAACTAAATTTTGAAGATCAGCATCATGCAAGGCTGTACCTGTCCAAGAAGAATCCCTGGCAGCCCTTTGCTCCCACAATCCAAAATTGCCACCATGCCCCCGTTCAGACTCCACTGCTTCAGAACAGACCTCACTGAGATATCAACTTGCTGAAATTTTGCTTGCAGATTTGGTGATTAAAATCTCCTGGCTTCTCAGAGTCAGGATGGTCTACCTCCTCCTCACACCCTCCCCTGTACTGCTTAGCCCCAGCAGTCAGTGTCCATTAAACCACCACCCAGTTGCAAAACAATAATGCATAAAAGAGTGGGGGAGAGAGAGAGAGATGGGGGAGAGTGAGAAGGAAATTGCCTGCCACAGAAGCAAACAGGAGGGTAGGTGGAGTGGGGGGGTGGGAGAGAAATAGGATATTGGTGGTGAGAAATGTGCACTGGGCGGAGGATGGTGCTGGATACATGTATGACTGAAACCCCATAATGAATAGCTTTGTGATGGTCCAAGTCATGGTATCCAATAATTAAAACAAAAACATTCGGTTCTCTCTCCTCCTTTGGAAAGCCTGTGTTCTTCCTTGAACTCATTACTTCTTTCTCCTTTTGCTCTCCCTCCTTCCTTCCTAAAATGCCTCCAAATAAATTCTGCTTTTTACTCCTCCTCCGATCTCTTCCGAAATTTTTTCTTAGCTGGGGGATACGAAAAAGTACCGAGAAACCCAAGGTAAAGCCCATGACTGGTTCTTCATTCCAACAAAGAGTACTCACCCCAGCTCTAAGACCTGGCTCTCAGAAGTCAGGTGGTGGGGATTAACTCCCATGCCTTGAGTGACTCAAGTAGATGTCAGGTGCGTGGCTTGACCAGCACCCCGTAAAGATGGCAGGGCTCACTGGTCCTTCCCAGCCAGCCAGTCATGAGAGTGGTGAAGCGTGATCAAAAAGTGGCGCTTGCTCTGCTGCTCTCTCTCTCTCTCTCTCTCTCTCTCTCTCTCTCTCTCTCTCTCTCTCTCTCTCTCTCTCTCT